>JAGFPH010004929.1:0-22080 GCA_018207615.1 Philaenus spumarius | reverse complement strand
ATAAATACTAGGACTGAGTTATTACTTTGACGGCGCCAACCTATCAGGACGTTTTATTGCTTATTCCGGTATTATTCCATAAATACTAGGTGTGAGATAGTACTATGACGGCACCAACCTATAAGGATGTTTTATTACTTATTCCGATATTTATTCCATTAATACTAGGACTGGGTTATTACTTTGACGGCACTAACCTATCAGAATGTTTTATTGCTTATTCCGATATTTATTCCATAAATACTGGGACTGAGTTATTACTTTGACGGCGCCAACCTATCAGAATGTTTTAATGCTTATTCCTTTATTTATTTAATAAATGCTAGGACTTGAATTAGCACTATGACGGCGCTAACCTATAAGGATGTTTTATCGCTTATTGCGGTATTCATTCCATACATACTATTGCTGAATTATTACTATGGCGGCGCACAAACGATCAGGTTCATTTATCGCTTATTCCGTATTTAATACAAAAATACGAGGACTGAAAAATTAGTACTATGACTGCTCCAACCTATCAGGATGGTTTATAATTTATGTTGGTATTTATTCCATAAATACTTTTGCTGAGTTAGTACTATGACTGAGCACAATCTTTCAGGTTGTATTATTGCATATTTCGATATGTAATAAATAAATACTAGGACTGAGTTAGTACTATGACGGTGCCAACCTCTCAGGATGTTTTATCACTTATTGCGGTATTTATTTCATATATTATAAGGCTGAGTTAGTACTATTAAACCCCACAATCTATCAGGTTGATTTATAGCTTATCCCTTTATTTATTACATTAGTACTTGGGCTGAGTTAGTACTACGATGGCGCACAAACTGTCTGGTTGATTTATCACTTTATTCCGTTATATTAAATAAATACTAGGGCTTTATTAGTACTATGACGATACAGACCTATCAGGTTGATTCATAGCTTATCCCCGTCTTTAATTCAACTCCTGCAATAAATTAATTCGTCTCAACTGTTCCAATTACTCGATTCATTTCTTACGTCATACTCCCAGTCGATTCTAATCTGGTTCCACAATGCGGCCTCGGCGGACAATGGGATGTATTTGAATTAATCTCTTAAGGTAGCCCTGGAATTAATATAGAGAGTGAACTGAAAAGGGGTTTAATAAAATTCGCATATCGTTCTCAGTTTTAATAATAGGGCTGAAAGGTGATAATAAAAGTGAAAATAATCGGCTTTTCTTTAATAAAGCGCTAAAAAATAGCCTTAATAAACGAGCAGTGTGTTTATACAGGTTGTAACAGATTACTTGTGCAGTTTGTGTAGCGAGGAAACAAATCAGCATATATACCGTTTTTTAATTGAAACTCCACTATTGTTTAAGTAAATTATTGAAAAACATGGTCCAACACCGGATTAGAACCCATTACTTTTACCATTTTGTGGTACCTCTCTGCCAACTGATTTTGCAGTTAAAGTATGTAAGGAAAATAATTTTTCAAATATTAGAGCTCTAAAAAGGGGGACTTTTTGAATAAATTTCAAATGTTAAGATGGATCGAAAGATACATCATTTCAAAGGTCTTTTAGAAGTAAACATCTCTATTATATAAAAAAAAGCAGCATTCACGCAAAAACTCTGGCCCTACTGCGCATGCGTCAGTATCTTGGTGACCCTTACCCCTACTACCCTACGGCTTTGTCCTGACTGCCTGACTAGGCCATTTGCAGTGCTTGACAAATGTGGACAAAATGTGCGAACTCCGAAATTTTTTCATAAATCGCTTTCAAATGGGTTCAATAGTAAACCCCTAAGTTTCCCCCGAATATAAACTTGAGCATTTTTTTGTTATTAACAATTATATATATGTAATTGCGTTTTTTTAGAAATAACTCAAAAAGTATTATAGATAGCAAGAAAGTAGCCATATACTTTTTTGTGGGAAATTTTCATCCGCGTTGTTTGAAATAAACTAAATTTAAATAGCTTGTCGTAATAAAAAATTATTAACAAAAAACCTTTTATAATTAACAATTAAATTACGGGGCCCCTGTTTGGCCCAGGAACATATGATCAAAAGGTGGGTATTTTGATTTAGTTTAAGCCAACAAATTTGTTTGTATATATTCTCAAAATTTTTGTCATGAACTCAAAAAAGCAAACTTTTTTTGAATGACCTCGCTGCTGACGAAAAATGGACCGATGTTGATGTTTCAGGTCTTAAACTCTTCATAAGACTTTATATTTTCATAATCATTTGGTTTTGTATTTTTGACAATTTTTAAAATGCTTTTTTTACCATTTTGTCGAAAAAACATGTTTTTTAAACGGTTTTTTGTTAATAACAATTGCAATTTTGATTATTTAAGGATGAATAATATACCTTACCTTACGTTTGTTGAATGCATTTACATTTTAATTACCATAGCAACAAACAGCAAATTTAAAATCAGATAATTATTCTTCAGAACCAATACCTTTTTAAGGTTAGGTTAACAAAATTAAAGCAAACGTAAACAAAAAATTCGACGAAAAGAGTTACTTTATTATAATTGAAACATCTGTTGTTACATATTATAAATACAATTTGTTTGGATCAGCTGATTTGGATTAAAAGCTTAACACAATTTTAGGTTTGGCATATTCTGAAGACAACGCGTTTATTGAACAAATTTACATTTATTACCATAAAAACCAACTTGGCAAATTTAGAATCTGGTAATTATTCTTCAAAACCAATAATATTTTTAGGTTAGATTTATAAAATTATATTAAATTCGGCCACGGGAGGCAAAGAATATCATTTTTACTTATTTGAAGAGTAACTTATGTGATTTTTATCAAAATCTTCTGAGAAACTAGTGAGGTAAAGGGTAAAATTTTTTTAAATACCTGTTGCAACTCAAAGAAACTATTTATGAATGTGATGTAGAAAAAAATTTATTTTGAAAACCAAAAATTAAAATTCAGTATTTCTCAAGGTGGGAAAAGGGGGATGAAAAAACAGTTGAACGAGATTGTTTAGGATATGAAGCCACTGAAAAGGGTTTCATCGTAAAACAAAATCAAACTTGTTTAGATCCTATTTTTTAGTCAGAACAGGTTTAAAGTGCACGAAATTCAGTTCATTATGAAACATGTAAACTTATCTTGTGGCGAGATATCCATTTTTTGATTTGCCACTTACCAAAAATCTTCAAAAAAGTCACAAAATATTGTTTATTAGAAAAATCACAGAAATTTTATTTTTAAATCTGAAGGTCAGATTCGTCTAATACCCTATGAGAGTTTAAATTACAATGACAAGTTCTGAAGGACAGTGACTATCACGACTCATCCTATACGTCTAAACTTGGACTGTCTAAAGTAGTTTCGTATTTTTAGGAAATTTGAATTTTACCTTTTGTCCACAAACCTTCCGATCCGATCCGATCCGATATACTAAATGCAAGATTAAAATGGCGAATTGTGTATTATGTGCGTTGATCGTCCTAACAAAAAAATTGAAATCCGATTTAGCTAGGTCGGACTGTCTTCCCCATTACAAAGGTGTGTTTAGAACGGTGGACGGTAGTCTCAGTTGCACTAAACGACGAGATCGGAAGAAATAAATTGGAGATTGTGTATAACGATCTCCTTTCCTAAATTAGAGCGAATCGGAAGTTGTGTAGGAGCCTTAAATCCCTGATTTTGTCCTTACTTGATTACAATTACATCGTTTGCTACTTACAATGTTCATTGTACAAAATTACATTGTATTGACTACTTATTAAAAATTATGTTATTCCATACTACATTTTGTTATGGTTTATTTTATTGCCCTGTTTGTTTTGTTTGTTTGTTGTTGTTTTTTCTAAATTCAATTTACAATACTTCCGGTGTATTGTAGTACCTAGTTAGTACAACTTAATAGTCAGTATAAAATAACAGGCTGCAATATTTATTCAGGGAATTAGAGAGGGATTATATTTACTTAAATAATTGATGTTCCATATTTGTACGTGTATATGCAGTAGGACAACAATGTGGATAGCTTTTATTTGCTCACTGGAAACATCCGGGCGAGGGTGAATAAATGCCTGGCGGGATGATTTTTAACTGATATTTCAATTTTACATTAAGATTAATTAAACAATTAAACAAAAAAGCTTTTTTTTATGTTTCTGTATCCAGGGTCTTGTGAATCAGTAAAGTTATGCATGGCTTTGTGGTATCTTCATTTCACTATTCAGAATTGGATTCGCGATTAGTTTTAGTCCATTCAAAACGCGACGTGGTTCAATTAATGTCACGAATAAAGGCTACTTCCATTATATGTTTTTTGGGTCACTGATTCAGAAATCGTGGTTCCGAAACCACAAAGATAAAACCGTCATCCTTAAAAATGCAAAAATAACCTTTTAGTTTTCTGTTTGCTAAAATCTAATTATTAATCTAAAATAACTTAATGAAATTCTCTTATTTTATTCATAATTTATATTTTTAGTGAGATAATATTGAATTCAGCCATAATTGTTTCATAGGGTTATTCAAGGGGGGGGGGGGGTTTAAAACCGCTTTCTGAGAAGAAAATAAAGGAAACATGTATGATACAACTTATTTAATTGCGTTTTTCAGTTAGTTTAAAATTAACATTCATTTTATAACTAAAAACAATATTTTCATCCCTTAAGAAATAAACACTACCTAACAAATAGCCGTTTTATCGGTAAAAAAATAGTTTCATACCTCTCAATATGGTGAAAATAATTTACGATATTTTTCAGACTAATTCGTTGGAAATAAAAACAAAATTGCAAAACAAATTGTTCTGAACTCATTTTTTTAAATGTACTTTAAATTATATTTGTTTTCCCCACGAAGGGGTTTGTGGCTAGATTTAATCCCTAAAGGGAAATTTTTAGCCCTGAGATAGCTATTTATTCAAAATAAAAGTGTATTGAAAAAAAATTAATTGTTTACGTACTTCTATTTTACGATGTTTTACCCCTCAAAATGGTGACAATAATTTGATATATTTTTTCAGACTAATTCTATTGAAATAAAAATTGCAAAACCAAATTGTTCTGAACTTATTTTTTAAAACGTACTTTAAATTATATATTTTTTAACCCGCAAGGGGTTTTAAGGGTAGTTTTAATCCATAAAGGGGTGAAAATATGTTTTAGTCTTAAGGTGGCTATTTATTCGAAATATAAAGTAAAATGTAAAATATAAATTTGTACGTGCTTTTTATTTTACGATGTTTTAACCTTCAAAATGTGCGCTTCATGAAGTCCAGGGATAGTTTTTTCTTACGGTTTTGAAAATATTGTATGTACTTTTACAATGACTCTTCACTCGAAACTTACTGCAAACAGTAATAAAACAACATTTATCGTGCATTTTTCCTAGTTTGTTCTACTAGTGATTTTCACCCCCTATAATTAACCCTAGGGATAAATTGTGTCTCAATTTAATATTCATCATATTCCGCTCGCGTTTAAACGGACTATTAATAGAATATTATTTCAAAAGGGAAAAACGAAACCATTAAAGTACCACTCATTTGTCTGTCTTTAATATGTTTGAGGGAAGTATATAGGCTAGGGTTAGGTATACAGGCTAACTCGCATATTATATTCCAACTAGAGGTCTTCGCCCCCCTGTTTGCTTGTCTCACCAACCCCCGAGGAGACTCAAAGCGAAGCTAACGCAAACAGATTATTGAATAGGGTCTACTTTGAAATTTTCAGGGAAGTGAAGATTGAGGCACTGGGATCTAGGAAGGGTGGTGGGAATAGCGTAGGAACCTGACTCATGCGCAGAAGGGTCAGAGTTTTATGCGTGAATGACAGGATTGATATAATAAAGATATATTACATTTCCTAAGAATTAATTATCTATCTATCCTTTTTATACAGGAAAGTCTAAATTATCAAATCGAGAAAGGATTTTTTCTCAAATAGGTTCAGAACTTCAAACACGTTTCGATATTGCCAACTGAAGGAAATAATATAAAATGTAAAACCAGATGTTTGCATTATAATTGATTTCGTCTGTAAGCCTTTTTCGTTGATTTTTGTTTGTGTTTGCTTATCTAATCTAAAAAACTGTTGGTTTTAAAGAATAATTACCCGATTCTAAATATGCCAAGTTGGTTGCTGTATTAATAAGTGTACCTACATGCTTTCAAGAAACGTGTTTTGGTTCGGTATAGGCCTAACCTAAATATGTGTTAAGTTTTTGATCCAAACCAGCTGTTTTGTTTATAATATGTAACAACAGATGTTTAATTATAATGCAGTAATACTTTTCGTTATTTTTTTTACCTGTTTGCATTTATTTTGTTAACCTAAACTCAAAATACTTATTAACTATGTTAACTTATTTTATAAACTTACTGCTCACAGTCATTTTGTTTGTCCTATTTTCTGATAAGTTTTACGTCGTTTCGCCTATTTGTAAGGCATAATCAAACCTAATTAAAAAATGTATCTTGCACTGGCTAATGCGAGTCGATTGGTGACGAAATGAAACATGTAAACATCACATTTACAATAACAGCAGGTTTGATAATGCCCGAAAAATAGGTGAAATAACGTAAACTACCAGAAAAAAGGACCGAACAAAAGTGAGCAGTAAGTTTATAAAATAAGTTATCTTAGTAATTACAAACGGTCCAGTATGGTGATAACTTAAAGTACTGTTGTTTTTGAAGAATAATTACCCGACTCTAGATTTGCCAAGTCGGTTGCTCTAGTAATAAATGTAAATGCTTTCAAGACACGCGTTTTGGTTCAGTATTGGCCTAACCTGAAATTGTATTAAGATTTTGATCCGAATCAGCTGTTTATTTATAATATGTAACAACATATTTTTGAATTAATTCGTGGATTTTTGTTTGCGTTTGCTTTAATTTTGTAACCTAACCTAAACAAGGTATCGGTTGTGAAGAATAATTTACCGATTTTAAATTTACTGTTATTCGCTATGGTTATGCATGTAAATGCATTAAAAAAACGTTGGTTCAGTACAGGGCTAACCTAAAATTGAGCTGTTAAGCTTTTGATCTGAATTAGCTTTCCTTTATCGGAATAATACCGTATTTTACCATGGGTATTAGTGACCCCATAAGAATACATTTGCATATTTTATCCTAAGTAGGTTATGCTCTACGTCGATTTTACGCCCGACAATAAGTAAGGAACACAGCAGCATATAGGTTGTATATAGGTACGTGATTGGAAGAGGTAGAAACAGTCCAGTGTCCGACAAAATTATATTTGATGTGTGGTATCGTTTGATAGGGCTTTATTTAACGATACAAAAGCAATTTTAAAATAATTTTGTGATACATAGTTCCGCCTCTACTTCGTAAATTCGCGTTTCAAAAACATTTATGTTACAGGTTCTCATACACTTTACAGAAAAACTATTACAGATCCACAATATGCAGAAAAGGAGTGGAAGAATAATTTTGTTCATGCTACATTAATACATTGCGTTTCCTTTAACCGGTTCCCACCGCCAATGCATTATTTATTTATCGGTTAGGTTATTAGATTATTATGAAAGGCATACCGGGTAAATATTGTAAATATTGAAAAATGCAGATCCGAGTTTCATGGCCCAAAAACGCATAGTGAGTTTCGTCCAAAAGTTCTATATTTACCTTTTAGGCCTACGTAAATGATAAAGCTGTGCAGCAATAAGCCCTAAAAATTGCGTTCACCGTCAATTTGTTATTCATAAATTTTGGACGAACGTAAAAATTACAAATCAGGGTTTGAGGTATATTTCACATCTACGAATAGGCCTACATTTTACATAACATATTAAAGACGATGAATATTTTTACCACTTATATGCAAATAATCTAAAGAAATTGTTTTTTTATTTGCCATAACTAAATTAATTATAATATTTGCCAAATTTAAGGTCTCTAGCTTCATAGAAAGTGCACGAGCTATTATTATTTATTTTTAAGGTCAGTTTCCCATTATACACCTTAGACTCAAGTTATCAAAATGCAAATTGTTTTTTTTTTCTTGTATATCACCTAAGAATAATATGTACAGAATTTCAGCTCTCTAGTTTGTAGGAAGTTAGTAAAATTTACATTTACTGTTTATGGGTAGTTACCTTATTTTAACCCCTTATATTATGGTAGTAGCCGAAATTCAATGGGTTTAATTTTTCTATGTAACATTTTGAAATAAATGTATAAACTTTCAACTCTCTAGCTTCAATAGAACTAAACAATTAATATTTGTTGTTTTAGGGGTTGGTATTTCTGTGTTCATCCCTGAAAAGCAAATATTCAATTTAAAGGGTATAATTAATTGTGTTATTTATCATACGAACATATTGTGCAAAATTTCAGGTTCTATTCTCATGGGAATTAAACGTGTAATTGCTTAGGTTTGTTACCCGTTTTAGGTGAAAGAATCGAAATAGTGTTTACGGCTAAACACTCCCGGCACTAATAACGGAAAACTGTGAAATTTTTAGTGAAATCGGTTAAGTAGTTTTTGAGCCTATAAAGGACAAACATAAAAAATGTTATTAATAATAATAAATTTATTTCCTGGGTACATAACATAGGGTCTACATAATATCAGCAGTAACATAATGCACAACCACACTTAAATTAAACTAAAAATACATCTGGATAATAACATAATTTTTCATTTATAACTAAATACATTATTATTTTTACAAATAGAATTAAGTTAGTGCAATTTTTTGACTTCACTTTATTGTGCAAACTTCAAAAACTTAAGGAAACTATGTAACCCTGTTAGCGAAACCAGTTTTTGGGTTTACCAGCACGAATTTAAATATATATATATATATATATATATTAGTAGAACAGAAGGTCAATGCTACCACCATTAATTATATGAAGTATAACATTTAGCGATTTTAGCTAAGGCCTGTATCTACATCCAACTAAAAAAAAGCAACTAAGAAAAACAATAACATTGCACCTAAACTGGCGCACAAAAAAAATCTTCAATATTTTCAAATTCAAGAAGCCAGATATTTAAAATAAAAAAAAGGTTTAACTCCATAAGTTGTTTTTATATTAGTTGACAAAGCATTAAAGAATTTAGGTGCCTGGTATATGAAACATTTGTGAAACATAGTTAGTTTTGCTTTGGGTAAGATACAATACCGCTCTCTACGCGTATACAGTATTAGATTTCGGCCTATCTAGTATTAGATAATGTATCTATCTTTCCTTTTATAGCCACATTTACAATTACATACATATATAACCTTCGCAAAGATAAAATATTCGACTTCTTAATAAGTTCAAGGAATGTTCTAATTTAGGTTTGTAAACAATTTATCTAATTATATGTTTTAATTATAGGTATAAGTGTGTTTAGGTATGTACCACCCCACACCAACAGCCCATGTCTCAGTTTAGAATTAGCAAATGCATAATTACAACTTTTAATAGTTTAATGCTACAAAAAGTTCTGAAGTAAAACACCTTTCTCAATACAAGACAAAGTTTCTTGTTTAGTTCCTTAATGTGTTATTTCCAGCATAATTTTTATAGTCTACCGTTACACGCAGATATTTTATGCTATTGGACTCTGCCAATAGTTTCACAGTCGCAACGAAATTCAGATGAGCAAGACATTGCATGGTACTTGACTTAATTTCCAAAAGTTATTTAATTTTTCAAATCAAAAATTATATATTTAGTTTTTTTAGTAAATGCGTCGCAAACCACCACCTGATACAGCGCAAATCCCGAATAAGATATTTCGTTGTATGCTTAAGATTTGATCCACTATACACGAAGGCAGTGTCATCTGCAAAGGCCTTACCCTCATAGAAACTATTAACATATATAACAAACAACAAAGCACCAGGAACTGAACCCTGAGGAATTCCCAGGGATTTGGACCTTCATATCATCACTAACACCATTGCCTATTAATTCTAACACATGATTTTATAAATGCATATAGATAGATCCTCCCTACAAAGATGTATGTAAGTATATTACATTCAATATAACACATTTATTTTGATTGGTATTATTGGATAAAATAGTTATATTAAGTAAAAGTAAGTATTCGTATATAGTTTGTAGTTTCTTTCTTTTCTATTAATTCTACTCTCATTCCATCGATTAAGTTTACTTATTTTTTTTTCTGTAGCTTAGTTTTAGTTATTACTAGCAGTAGTAGCCGCGGCTTCGCTAGCAAATAAGAATAAATGAATTAAAAATAAATATTGGGTAAATATTGAGAGTTCACTGCTCAAAAACGTATAGTGAATTTCATCCAAATCAATCTATGTTTCCTATTCAGGCTTATATACTTGTCATATGTGTCAAGTTTCAGGTCTCTAGCATCACAGTCTGTTTCAGACGTCTAGAACGTTCTAGGACAGGCCTGTCCAACATGAGGTCCGGGGGCCTCATTCGGCCCTCGACGACATTTCTTTTAGCCTGAGAAGTGGAGCGCAAAAAAATAGAAATATTAATCATAGGGTAAGCGGCAAAAACTGTTTGCAACGTTTCCTCGCTCTACGTAAGGAGATTCACCTTTTCCTTGAAAATGAAGTGAAGTCATTTTATGGAACTGGAAAACCAAATAGTAGATGCAACATTTTTAACAAACCTTGCATTGTTAACAGACCTGACATCCCACTTTAACGAATTGAATTTGAAGCTACAAGGAAAGCATTCGAATATTGCAAATTTATATGGCCACGTAAGAGGATTTAAAAATAAAATAATGAAGCTTTTAAAGTATTCACTAGAAAAACATGATTTTAAAATTTTCCAAGCTTTAAAGAGCACTTTGAAAAAATTAAGGATTTTGAGGAAGTTTCATATTTAACTCATATAAAATACATTGACATAATTACAGAAGAATTCAAAAACCGACGTTCAAAAGTCGAAGGAGGAATTCCAGTTTTTATTCAGTGACGTAAGCAGAGCAGACCTGCAATTGGAATTGTGCGGTTTGCAGTCAGATCCTTTTTACCAGGGAAGAACTGAAATAGGAATGGACTTTTTTACGTTACTCGCAGGAGAATGTTACCCCAACTTGAGAAACTTAGACCTTATAAATGGGCTCATTGTTGGAAAGTACGTATCTTTTCGAAATCAGCTTTTCCATCATGAAATTTATAAAATAAAAATATAGGTATTGCCTGTCTGATGGTCATTTTCTAAGTTGCTTCGTTTCTCAACAACAAATATTAATACACTGTCAATAAATTAAATAGGTACAATACCTGCTTTTTTGTCTTGTCTAATCCTAAAATCACTTTGTGACTACCGCGGTTTCGGATAACCTAAGTACCCATCTTCAGATCACAGAAGTAAATAAAAATAATTCTCTTCATGAGGTCGTCAAATACATTAAAGTCAATACACAAAACAAAAATCACAAAAACACGTCACGAAACATATTAAAGCACTTAAAAAAAACAAATTAAAAACTTGGATTAGGCCTAATCACGCTAACCGGTCTCGGTAAAACGTTTAACACGACTGCGGCGAGGTTTGGAGTCTATCGCTTCCCTTTGCCTTAGTCCTTATCACTGTTTGGTTGAGAAGCGTTACAACCCTGCAATTTTATCATCGTGTAGAACACAATATTCGCCGGAAAGGAAACCTTGTCGTTTAATAGGTGTTTATTTTCTGTTTTGGCTGCTTTATAAATAGCAAACTCTACCCATGAGTCCAAATAGCGACCTTTCTTACGTGTAGTATGTCCATGTTTTGGGAACAATCTGTATAACCATAGTCGTTATTTATTAGATGCTCCGCGAAATTAGAAATTACAGTCCCCTGGCTTCTTTTTGGTAAGTGTTCCTTAAACCGTTTTATAAAAGGACGTCCTGTTTGACCTATGTAATAACTTGGGCAACATTACAGGATAGTTTGTAGATTCCCGTTTGTAGTGTTGAGTCGAGCTTTTTGTTAGTAGGAGTGTTAAATATAGACTTAAGTTTGTTGGACGTTCTGAACGGGGTGCCGACATCATTTTTTGACATCTCGTTGCTTAAGGTGTTGTTCAGTAGACTGTCATATTTTACAGAGATGTAAGACTGTTTTTTCTTTGGTTTTTGAGTTGTTATAATATTCTTTTTATGTTTTACTATGAGACTGTCAATCATGGAGGTATCGTAACCGTTGGACATAGCTATATGTTTTATAACACTCACCTCATAGTAGTAGTCGGATTGTTCAGAGGAATGCAAAGAAGGCGGTGGACGAAGCTATTATACGCTGAGGTTTTTTGGGAATATGGATGGTGGGATGTAGCGTGAATTGTTTGGACTGTAGTTGTTGGTTTTCGGTATATATTAAAGTTAAGTTGATGGTTGCTTTTCAATAACGTTAAATCGAGAAAGTTTAGTTTACTGTCGTGTTCTATTTCAAGGGTGAATTTTAGGTTGGGGTGAATGTTGTTGAGGTAGTTGCAACTGCCTGTTATTACCGTCATATAATATGATGGTGTCATCCACATATCTATAATAGAAAATTATTTTCTTTTTGTAATGGTTAAGGTCGGACCAGAGATATTGATTTTCTACGTGATTCAAGAATATTTCCGAGAGTTTACCTGAGAGCGGGGATCCCATGGCTAGACCATCCTTCTGCGAGAAATAATCGTTATTAAACTCAAAATAGTTTTGTCCGAGAACAGTTTTTATCAAATTAATTCATTATTTTATAGCTTGGGATGAGAGTTTGGAGTTTTTATTCGGGTTTTCGTGAACGATGTTAATGGTTTCAATAATTGGGATACTGGTATATAGGTTAACTATGTCAAAAGAAGCTAGTTTATATCTGTTATTGATTTTAACTGATTTTATCTTGTCAATAAGGTACGCACTGTTTATTATGTAATGGTTGTTTATGAAAACTAATTCTTTCCTTAGTATTGTGTCTAAATATTTAGATAGATGGTATGCGGGGGCGGTTGTAAAGTTGACAAGAGGCCTTATCGGAATATCGGGTTTGTGTACTTTGATAAGATATAAGATATAAAATAAGATAATATCTTGTGTATAAGATAATACAAAAAATCAAGTATTGTACCTATTTAATTTATTGATAAAATTTTCCAATCCGTGGGCTAACATGTTGAAATTAATACACTGGTTAGTAAAAACCAACATCATCAAACTTCCCACCAATTATTTTTTATGATGCTGCCCTCACAACGGCAATTTTATGTATAGTTGGTTCTGTTGGCCACTCAAAGTTGGACAGCCCTGAGAACGTTCTCGAACTTTCCGGAGCAGGAAGTCTCTTCGATGGTTCAGAACTGCTTGGAACATTCTCGAGCCTTCTGAAAGATTCTATGACATTCCGGAACATTCTACAGCATTTTCTAATATTTTAGAACATTCTGGAAGCTTCTAGGAACATTCCGATCGGTCCCGGCCGATTCGGCACTCGATTCCCATCTGCTTCACCGACTTCCCATAAGAAGACACCCATGCTCCGAACCCAACCCCTGCAGTTCCAAAACGAAACCTTATATTGGGATAGAAGGTTATCGTACCATAATCGAATGGGGCTGTGGGGTGGTTTGGGAGCGCCACGCAAGTACCACTCTTACATTTAGTATATATATTATAAAATCGTATTTATATTTTATGTAAAGAAGTGGTTTGTTTAGTTTTACTAATTATAATAAAGAACCCCTTACCAAAAGCACATGTGGAAATAATTTCCGCGTGTTTTGTACTTGTTTATATTGTACACTTCATAAAGAAAAATAGAAGATTAAAGATTTCTTTCACTACAGAAGACTTAATTCGAGTGCAATAAATTCGTTGCGACATATTGTTGGAGTGTTGCTACGTGACTGCGTGGAAGTGGATAATTGGACGAGTATCAAGATAACAAATATTTGTGAATACATTGAAAGAGGGAGGATGAGCGGATAGGGACACTTAAACCTTCAAGACAATTACTATTTACAGATTACATTTTTTACTATTCAATACAATACAGCTAATGTAAATTTATGTATTTCCTCCGTGCTTCATAAAAAACATAAAAATTCGTCGTTGCCGCTGTTTTGAAACAGCAGTAGATAAGACGAAAAATTAAATAGAAACATTTAATTTATTTCCTTAATTCCTTCAAATTGATTCCTTTAATTTGATGTGCCACACGACCTGCAATGCCATTTGAAATTCTGTTGACATGGGCTTTTATAATACGTTTCACCAAAAACTTTTTGGAAAAGCGCCCAAATTAGAAAATTGTTTAGCAATGTTTGATAAAATTTCTAACGAAAATTTAACAGGTTCTGCACGTACTCGTTCAATGATACTGATGGTAAGTACACAATTTTATAATTTAGTGGCGCCATCTTAAGTCGGAACTAAATAAGTAAACCTATCCGTCCATTATATAAAAACAATTCACTCAAAAACACTAAACCTATTGTGCATACGTCAAAATTCTGGCCCAAGTGCCTCTGTTCTAATCCACCCTAATTTCCGTGAAAATATCAGAGTGTACAATAATTTGCTTGCATTTGCTTCGCATCGATTGTAAATGGGGAGCAAGAGGTCCTACTGAGCATGCGGCAGAATTTAGGTCACCGTTACTCCCACCATCAAACGCCAATACAAGTGCCTCTATTCTAACCAATCGGCGTTTCCGTGAAAATGTCAAAGTAAACAATAATCTGCTTACATTTGCTTCGCAGAGAGTGTAGATGAGGAGCGAGAAGCCCTACTGCGCAGAATTTAAGTTATCTCTACTCTCCCCCCTACCCAGATCCGAGTGCCTCTATTCTAATCAATTCTGTGAAAATATCAAAGTAAACAATAATCTGTTTGCATTTGCTTTGCATCGATTGGAAATGGGGAAGTCCTACTGAGCATGCGTCAGAATTTAGGTCACCGGTACTCACCATCAAACGCTAATACAAGTGCCTCTATTCTAACCAATCGGCGTTTCCGTGAAAATGTCAAAGTAAACAATAATCTGTTTGCATTTGCTTTGCATCGATTGGAAATGGGGAGGTCCTACTGAGCATGCGTCAGAATTTAAGTTATCTCTACTCTCCCCCCTACCCAGGTCCGAGTGCCTCTATTCTAATCAATTCTGTGAAAATATCAAAGTAAACAATAATCTGTTTACATTTGCTTTGCATCGATTGGAAATGGGGAGGTCCAATCCATCAATTAATCAATCGTCGTCAATTCTGTGGAAGTGTCAGAGTAAACAATAATCTGCTTGCATTTGTTTCGCAGCGGTGTAGATGATGAGGATCGAGCTGCCCTACATCGCATGTGTCAGAATTTAGGTCACCACTACTCCCCCCCCCCCCCCCATCATCCTACCTAGATTAAAGTGCATCTACAATATTCTAATCAATCGACGTCAATTCTGTGGAAGTATCAGAGTAAACAATAATCTGCATGCATTTCCTTCGCTGCGATTGTGGTGGGGAATGAGCGGCGAAACGCGATTCAGCGCCGGGGTTGGTGAGCGAAGCTATCAGAGGTCGGAGCCTTCTAGTTTAAACTTTTAAAATTATTATGTAATACTTATGTACGAATTTGTAATCTCTTTAAAAACCCTCCCACCTCTCCAACATGGGCCACTGGGTATTGAAATTTGAAACAAAATATTGTCCTCGGTTTCTTTAGGTGCGACATAACGGGGTTTCAGTTGAAGCCAGTGTCTGAACTCACTCGTAGCCAGTTAAACTTTGTACAGCTACAAACACGTAGGTATATGGATGTAGTATACAGAATTTTGGATATGTGTAAATAGGTAGATTTATGTAAATATTCACGGATATCAATTGTGAATTGAATTGCAGATTTGTGGAGTATTTGGAAAGCTATTCGGATAGACAGGAGACATTTTGAGATCAGTGTAGAGTTGATTAGGTATGGTTATTTTGGGACATGTGCGGATGGATTGATGGAAGTTTTGATAGTTTTATTTTGAACTTAAAGGATTCAACTGGAAATTTGTAGAATATAAAAAAAATATATAATAAAGCATCTACATTTCAAATTGTTTTAAGGCCCGCGCACACCAAACGCGGGAAGCGGGAGCGACGCGAATGTAGTTCTAGGAAGTTCCCGCGCGGGATTGTAAAACAACGGCGGGATATGAGATAACGCACACCAAACGCGAATCGTTCGCGCGGGATCATGTGCGGGATCGTTACGCAGCGTCGTCCCGCCTGGTTCGCTGCATGCAGCGTTTTCCCGCGCGACTAGAGCGGGAACCGTACAGTCACTAGTCACACAACAGGTGTCTACTCGTACTCGGTAGGCAGTGCTTTGTGCTTTGATTGTGTAGACGTGTGTTTAGAGTAACTATGAGTAATTTAACAGAAATGTTATTAGAGTGTGTTTACACGTATCCAGTCCTTTATGACTTAAATAATAAAGATTACAAAAACATCAGGAAGAAAGACCGGATTTGGGACGAGATTGGGAAAGAGTTGAAGGTACCTGGTGAGTACGTGTTTACAGCTATTTCTTTTGGTAAATTTTTAACATCCCCTTGGATTCACCTTGGTATGTGTTCAGTGCTGTTATGGTGCTTTTGTATTTTTTAGGTTGAAAGTGTTTACTCTTGATTGTAATTCTAATTGTTTTGATCAATGAATTAGATGTACACAGCTACTCACTGGTACATATGTTTAACAATTCGCCAAAAATAGTAATTCTATCCCAATCCAAAAGTGTTCTGTACCTTTTTTGTAGAGAAAGGTTTAAAGAATTCATATATGCACTTAAAAAAATTATTGATGTAAAATGTAAAATTGTTTTTCTTCTCAATATCATCGCTGATTAACCAAGTAGTTCATCAAAGCAGGTTGGTGTCATACGAAAGTAAATGTAAAACCTTTTTTCATCCATTCGGAGATGCGTCATCAGGGTGTGATATTCCCCATACTGTTCTCTTTTCTTATTTATAGCGTGTACCCACGTCTTCTTATGAATTTCATCCTCAGCCAAGGCGAACAGCAACAAAGCCTCTTCTTCATCAGATGACATGGCGAGCGACGAACGATGAGAAGGTAAGTACAACTGACCACAACACTGTCACCTTACCGACTGAGTTCGCCGCGAAACTTCCCGCGTTGGGTGTGCGTCACCTAAGATCCCGCGCGAACAGTTCCCGCGACTAAATTTCTAGGAATTAGAAAATTCGCGTCGCTCCCGCTTCCCGCGTTTGGTGTGCGCGGGCCTTTACAATTTAAAAAACCTCTTCGAGCGTTCAAACACACTATTCAGTTCAGATCTTACCAAAACTTATTGACGAAAATTAAGTAACAGAAGTGAAAACTGTCATGAATATAAATCGTTAGTTATATTGGTTAAATCCAAAATTTTATAATCATTTTTATCTTGTCCCATTTAAGATAAAAATCTAAAAAATAAAAAATAACATAAACATAATTGTCTATAGTCAAATAATAATTACAAGAAACCAAATTTTAGGTTCGACCTATACAGAACCAACACAGGTTCGAGAAAGGCTTACTTTATTATAATTTTAATATCTTTAGTTAAGTATTAAAGTTAAACAGCTAATTTTTACTAAAAGTTTAACAACATAATTTTAAATTAGGCCTATAGTGAACCAACGCTCGTTTCTTTAATGCATTTACATTCATTACCATAGCAAACAAGTTAGCAAATTTATACATTTTACAAAAATGAGAAAGCACTATGTCCATTTTAGAGGTATCACCAAGTAGACTTATTTTACACAACTTACAAATTAGGAAGTGCAATGTCCATGGTTGCGTGACGTGACTAAACCCATACAGCTATTGAGTTTAAGCCTTTGAATTTACCACTGCCTATTTGATTTCGTCGGTTTCTTCTTCTTTTACTATCAGCTGTTAAATTAAACTTCTTGTTTATGTTATTAAGTGTGTAAACGAAAATCGACAATGAATCCTTATATTAATTTATATACTTAATATATATTTTAGCAACTAATTTGTTCATTTTTTTACGAAAACAAATTTCGTATACTACCTACCTCAAGTAGGAATCGTATAATAGTATTCCAGACGTTTACCTAATTATGTATTTAATGGTTCCTTACAAGATTCAAATAAATAAACTTCTTTATTCTATTGTTATTCTTAAGTCTACTATAGTAATGTTTTTTTGGCCCAGCAAAGCTGAGCATCCAAAAATTAAAGACTTTGAACATACATTGTACAAGTGTATAAATATCTTGTTAAGGGTCGGCTCTAGTAAAACAGAAAGCAATCTACGACTCTCTATAGCGGTGGTATGTTACGCGGACATTGCTCATCCTAAATCCATTTAAAACCCGCAATTATTCAAATAGCGTTTTTAAAAAAATACCAAACTCTTGGGGACAAAATTCTTCATCCGAATGGCTTAGTAATTTTTGCTATAATTAATAGTTACAACGTAAAAAAATATTTAAATCACCCTATAGCGGCGGTAGGTTACACGGACATTGCTCAGCCTAAATCCATTTAAAACCCGCAATTGTTCAAATAGCGTTTTAAAAAAATACCAAACTCTTGGGGACGAAATTATTCAGGCGAATGGCTTGGCAGTTTTTCGCTACAATTAATACTGACAACATAAAAAAATATTAAAAATCAATGTTTTAAATTGTTAATAAATATTAAACAAAAAGTTTTTCTTAGTTTTGGAAAAGCCATTTGCATGCATATTGGCCATAGCTTTAAAATGACATATCGTTCATAACTATCCGATCAAAAATAAAGGAAAAATTTGGATTTTAATTTAACATTGGTCTTATGGAGTGTCAGCCAACATGGCCGACAGCTAGAGCCGACCCTTAATGCTACGACAGGTTATAGCAAAGTGTATGTACTGTGTCGGTGAGACGTTATTGCAAAGTGTATATACTGTGTCAGTGGGGTGTTTTGACACATGGAGAACATTGTTGCGGCGTTTAAAAACATATGTCACAATATAAATAATATACTGTACTGTATTGCATGATTTGCTCAGTAGTTCGTAACCTTACTTATGTGTGTTGCAGTTAACACCCAGTTTACACTAATCATCAATAATCTACCTAAATGACATATTTAAATATCCCATATTATTTCTCAAAGGTGTTTTTTTTTCGTTAAGCGATATCTCCCTTAATTCTTCATCAAAAGTAATTATTCAAGCATCATTTTAAGGCTTATGTTCCCCGCTATTGATGAAAAAAGACAAACAGCTTAAAATTCATGTTTTCCTTACAAAAATGTGTTTAAAAAAAATGTATATTATATTTTCATATGGTTTTTAATGACAATCTGTTAACAATCTGTTTAACTAACATGATAGCTGTTAGTTAGATTGCTTACATTTTATATGCAATTGTAATCTATCACACATAAGATCAAATTAAATCAACGTAAATAAATAAACGTAAATTACTTAATGAAATTAATGTTTTAAATGAGGTAAGTACTCCTAACTTCCGAAATATTCGCACGAGTTAGCTAGTTAATATATCGGGTGTCCCACGAAGAGGTTTAAACGTTTGATTTTGTATAGCTTGAACGTTAATGCATAGATTTTTTTGAAACTTTATACACCCCCACAATAGAGGCTTTAAAAATGTTCTGTGAAAATTTTAGCAGTGCGACACTTGCAGAGACAAAATGGTGTAATAATGAAAAATTTATTAATTTTCTCCCTCAAAAATAAACTGTTGAGAATTATTTAAGAAAATTATATTAAAATTTCAAACGTCACTTATTCCATAATTTACTCGAGGATGATCCGGACAGAAGAGCGCAATAATTTTGAGTATATTGAGTTAGATCCTGATTGGCGTGCTCGAATTGTTTTCTCAGACGAGTCCACTTTCTACCGCAATGGTGTAGTGAATTGGCATAGTAATTGTAACTATTACAACACCAAAAATCCCCATATTCTTGAAGAGACTCTACTCAAATCAAAAGGCATTAGTGTTTGGGCGGCTGTGAGTGTAAACGGGGTGTTATCTTACGACATTTCGGACAGTACAATGTCTGTAGTTAGGTATGCACAAGTTTTAAACCAACATGTCTTGCCTCATTTTATGGTTCCAGAAATGAACCAAGCAATATTCCAACAAGATGGTGCTTCACCTCATTTCGCAAATCCTGTCAAGGACTTACTAAAATATGGCAACCTTAAAGGGCGTTTGATTGGTCGTGGAAGTATATTTTTTGTGTTGGCCACCCCGGTCCCCAGATTTAACTGTGAGGGGCTTCTTTTTTTAGGGTTACCTAAAGGGACATGTTTATTCCCACAGCTTAAACAATGATGAGGATTTAAAACACGTAATTGAAAAGGGGCTTCTACTTATACCGCGGGATTTCTTTTTAAAAGCGTACGAATCATTTGTTGAGCGCTGTTACCAGTGTCTCGCTGTGGATGGATTACAGTTTGAGTAATTTTAGACTTTGGTTGTAATTTTCCACTATGTTACATCCTAGTTTTCTAATCAAAATGCATTAGATCATTAGAATGTGAAAATAAAAATATTTTACAAAATCTACAGTAGTTAATTTAATTTAATAATTTAATTTTTATTACAAAATCAGTAAGGTATAATTTAAATACCTACTTACAGATGGAGAAAATTAATAATTTTTTTCATATCAGACTATTTTGTTTCTGCAAGTGTTGTTCTGCTAAAATGTTCACACAACATTTTTTAAAGCCTCTATTATTTGTGGGGTGTGTAAAGTTTCAAAAAGATCGATGCATTAATGGGCAAGCTATACAAAATCAAAAGTTTAAACCTCTTAGTTTGACACCCCGTATATTCATAGAAGAAATCAAAAACGCAAAGCGTCACGCGTATCGCGAGATCAAATATATTTTACCTCATCCAAGAAGTTCTTTAAACCTCTAAAATACAGGAAAAAGTATCAGAGCAAGTTTATTTTAAAGAGAAAACATTTTTGAAAATTTGCGACTTCAGCACATCATTTACGTCAATTAGAAAAATGTACGATGCTAAAACAATAATAATAATGAATAATTGTAATATTCGGATTAATACCTATTCTAGTGATTTCAGTAATACTGTAATATTAAAAAAATAAAAGGAAGAATATGACTTATCATAAACATTCGTTGTGCATTTAAATTTTACGTAGAATTGACGATGTTGTATATATTATAGATAATTATGATGTACAATAATAATTATAAATTATAATGTGCGCAACATTTTCTGTTACGCATAGTTTGACGTGCTTTTAAAAGTGAATATAAAATGTACCATATAATGTATATACAATAATAATAATAATAATGAATTGTAATATGCAAAACATTTTCTGTTTATTATGATTTCAATGTACTGATATAATAAACAAATAAAAGAAAGAACGTGGCGTTTAGACAACGTAAAAAGTGTAATCAAAATAACCGATAATATAAACAATAATAATAATTTATAATGTAAAGAACATTTTCTGTTTAAAAAGTTTCAATATACTGAATACATTTATATACTGAAGAAGTTTCAATACATTATAAAGGAAAGTATTTTAAGTTTCGGCAACTTTTGTCGTGTATTGAAAAGTTTACGTAAAATTCATGATGTTGTGTATGAAGTTTAACGATGGATTGTAATATGCAGAACATGTTCTGTTTAAAAAGTTTCAATATACCGAATACAGTTATACATTGAACAAGTTTCAATACATCATAAAAGAAAGAATTTGAAGTTTGGGCAACTTTTGTCGTATATTGAAAAATTTAAGTAAATTTGATAATGTTATAAAAACGATAATAATAATGAATATGACATTTCACCAACGTTATTGAGCCTTAAAAAGTGTGCGTAAATTTGACAATGTTTTATAAAAACGGTAATAATAATGATAATATATGACGTTTCACCAACGTTGTCGTGCTTTAAAAAGTATAAGTAAATTTGACAATGTTTTATAAAAACGTTAATAATGAATATGACGTTTCACCTTTACGTTTCACCAACGTTGTTGTGCTTTAAAAAGTATACATACATTTGTCAATGTTTTATAAAAACTATAATAATAATGTATTTGGCGTTTCACCAACTTTGACAATATTTTATAAAAACTATAATAATAACGAATATGAAG
>JAGFPH010004928.1:72382-83401 GCA_018207615.1 Philaenus spumarius | reverse complement strand
TTGCTCACTTTCCTGTGGAATATTCGCTAATAACAGTTTAAGCACTTACCGAGTTTATTTAGCAAGAGACACAAAGACACAGGTTTGTCATTACACGACTTTGCAATTACTGTAATAGAGATATTACTGGTTAAATTGTTATGGTCTAAATGTATGAAGTGTTAATAATAGAGATAGTCAAGGAATCACGTTATGATTACTGTCAGTATTGCCAGTAATTGTTGTCAAATTAATATAACTGTATATACCGTAGTATTGTAAAATGTGTTTTTTTCTGATTATCGGAACAAAAACATTTACTTGCAGTCAAAAAATGTGCTTCCAGTTGTTGGATTTTTTTTGCTAACGAACTCGTCCGTAAACTGGGAAGCCTTATTAAAGTCCAGGTTTCAAAAGTACCAGGTTCCCTTAATACCGAAAGTAAAATAACACCAAGTCCATGTCATTTCATTTGGTCCAGGTCCAGGACCTGGACCAAATGAAACTGAATGATTTCAAAAGGTCCAGGAATATCGGAGAACCAATCGGAATAGAGATCGTAGAAGTAGGCGTAACGGTGAACTTGTAGCGGTGATAATATCTGTTACAGTGACAAAAAATATCTCTCACTAATGTCTACGGCTTGTCACATTGAGAACGTTACAATCGCATACATTATTTATGACTCGTAAGCCCCAGTGAAAAATCATATTCAGATTAATTAAATACACTTCAGAAATAAATAATTTAAAAAAAATACTACTTTATTTAAAAACAACAGAACTTATCTAGGCCTACTACGATGACGGGAATTTTTTAACTCGGTAAATATATATAATTATAAGGATTATAAAACTGTAGGCTATGTGTTAAAATTTTGTATTTATATTATCTAAATAAAGATAAAAATATTATCTTTTAATTGCTTTCTAACTTCAAGTTATTAATATTATAATAAAGAAATTAAACAATGGAATATGTTTATATGTTATACGAAGATATATACGAATTTTTCCGAATATAAACGAATGGGTATCTCTTCTTTAAACTTGTATAAATTAATATATTGATAATAAAAGGTTTTATTTATATTCATTTTATAATCTCAATGCTAATTATAGGCTACATTAGTTCTTTAACTCATATTTTTAAAAAAATCAACTTATCAAGACTTATATTGATTGAAGTTGTAAACATACCCAAAAGTATAATCTACGCTAGGTTTTGTTTAAGTATTAGGCCTACAGATGATGTGTGAAATCAGCTGTTATATTATGTTGTTACTACGCAAGATGTATAGAATTTGGTTACTACGTACGTACACTCGCTAAACTCGCTTTTATAAGGAGTTGATTGCCTCTTATTGAAATGTACGATTCTCGACACATTATGTGAGGTTTCCAATTACATTACTGTAAGTTTGCAGTTTGTAATTTACACACTCTAAAACTATTACATACTACGAAAGAGGTTTTTTGCTATATTTCATTTACCTATTTTAAAAAAACTTGAAAATATTGTTAAGATAAACAAATGAATACAATGCAGTATATTTTTAATAATAAATATACATCGAATGTTTACATTTTAGTATGTAAATATAAACCTTAATGTATTGATGATATTTATCAAATTTCCTAGAGGCCGCCCTGAAGTTAGCGATTTGACAAAGTCGTTTTTAAATTCATCTCGTTCATTACAGACAGGACTGTTACCAAGTGGGTCACCGTTTTGGAGCCTCAATCTACAAAACCTTTAATATTTTGTAATATCACCGGTACGGTTAATATTATTTAATGTGTCCAATTTAGATTTACAATATCCTCGTATTTTCAATACAATCTAAAAATACATCCTAGTTTAGTTTTATTAAAATTGTTACGTTACACTTGCAATATTGTTTAAGTGTTATATTTAGGCTAAAATTCATAATTTAATTTATTAACCCCCCCCCCCCCTGCAACAGAACCAAAAGATGATTAATATTACTTTACTTTTATACAAAAATAATTTATGTAAAACAGAATTGATGCCGCTAAACTGTGGTAACATTTTCTCATGTTAACATACATTTTGATAAACTTTTTATGTCAAAAATTAACAACATAATTATACTCAACAAATGTTTACAAAAATAACCACACTAATATTGAATTTAATAAATAGTGTATACATAAGAAAAAACAAAAATGTTTAGGGCTACAAATTATGTTTATGTTTATGGTAACTGTCTGAGGAAAGGAAAGTTATTTCATTCGGGAACTTCAATTTTTTTAGGAACTAATTTTAAGAATATATTTTTGAATAACCAATAGCCCACTAATTTTTGTTGTTTTAACTTCTTGATCAGTTTTCGATACAGAAATTAGTAGCCTAGCCTACTGATAACTTCTTACACAGTGTTTCTTTCTTGTTCCTATGACCAACTAACCCCTCTAAAATTGCTTATCTTATACCTTGCAAACATTCTTCTAACATTTCAGGAATGTAATTTGCCAAAACCTTTTCACAATCTTAAGCCAATCCTTTTTTTATTTCTAAGAATCTTATTCTGAATATATTGTTAGTGATCAGTGATAGATCTGCATTGAAGCTCAAGAACTTTATTATAAAGGTCAAAATAATCATGTAGGGTACTACAGAATACTAACAATAACGAAAACAAATTAAAGAGTCAAACTTCAAAGTGCCTGAGCTAAAGTTATTCCAAACACTTGGCTAAAATTACCCCAAGGTGAAATACAGACAATAATACATAGGTACTATCTTTCGTTCTTAAATGGCCTTAATCTTACACTGCTTGTCACAATTACTATTCATATGAAAGATGGCAGACACGGGAGTTAGATGTGAACTGCTCTGGTAGCATATTAAATACTTCAAAATTATAGGCAAATTAAAGACAATTACATTGCATTCAATTACATATTAATTTTTACAACATTCATCTTATTACGTTACTTGGTTTACTAGATACAGTGTAAAATATCATCCTTATGCAACTGGGAAAAAGTTACCCACAAAGAGCCAGTGGACGAAGGTATAAAAGGGATTCTATTTTAATGTAGCATAAGAGACGAAGCGGATTTGTGTAGTATTTCAAAAAAGTTCATTGAGTAAATACATAAACTCACACATAACATCCCTACAAAGCTACAATTGTTCAAGCTGTGCTTCCTGGAGACACTGAAAGGATGTTGGATCAACAACTGATTTGGATCAAAAAATGAATATAATTTTAGGTTAGGTAAATCAAGCAATGAGCAGAATCCCATTATAATTTACATCAGCCCTCAGGGATACGAATTACAGGCTTTCAAAGTTTCAAATTAAGCAATAGCAAAGCATTGCCGGGTCAGCTAGTCATCAATAAATTAGTTTTACAAATTTAAAGAAGAGATACCTTCGTTTAACTTCGGAAACATTCGTACATCTTCGTTTAACATAGATATTCCATTATTAATTTCTTCACTATAATATTAATAACTTCAAAATAATTTGATCTATGAATATGAAATAAAAAACAATTCAAAGATAATATTTGTACCTTTATTTAGATATTATAATAATGTATATAAATACAAAAATTTTACAAATATGCATGCAGTTTTATAAACCTTAAAATTATACACATTTACCGAGTTAAAAATCCCCACCAGCATAGTTATGTAGACCTAAATAAAGTCTGTCGTTTTTAAATAGTTTTTTAAAATTTATGTATTTCTCATGTGTATTTCTCTATCTAATTGATCTGCCTGTGATTTTTCATGGGAGCTTACTAGTACTTAAACAAAACCGAGCTTAGATTATACGTTAAGTTGTGCTTACAACTTCAATCATTATAATTTTTTTTTTTTTGTTTACCTAGTGTATGCTAAAATACGTTACGGTATATGATTTTCTTTGAGGTTATAAACTGTATATAAATACAACCCTTTATTATTAATATATTCCTTTGTATAAATTTAAAAAAGACCTATTTGTATAACTTCGTAAACATTCGTACATTTTCATATAACATATTCGATTATTAATTTCTTCGCTATAATACTTCTTATAGTCATTTGATCTATCAATAGTGTAATTTTCCGTATACTTTTTCGGGGATTTTATATGATTTTGTATAATTTTCTGCCGAGTGCTGAGCTACTGTCTCTACTCTATTCTCTAGACAGTGGTTTCCTGTCGTATATTGCATTAAAATATTTGTAGGCATATACTATATTTATAACCCCTTCCCAATTATTAATTTGGAAGTAATGGCAGTGTAGCATTATAACTAGGTGTGTATTGAAGTACCAAAAATAACGGTAAATAATTGAATAAGCTTAGGCCTATAACTTATTAATTAAGTTGTTATTAAATTACATTACTTTTTCCTTATTTCAAGCCATTTCAGACAAAAAATAATTTAAATTGTTGATGGAACACTTTGTAACATCCTGCCGCTATCCATCTTTGGTTGTCATGCATTTATTAATAATAAACCATTTTTATTTTATAACAATCCCAAGCATTTTATAATTATTTATACGACAATTTAATGTTAGGATAACAAAACCTGTCGCAGTAGTTGAATATTATTATTATGCAATACATCCTGCAGATTCCTGCATGACAACTCGAGTGGGCTATTGCATAATTTATTTTGATTAAGTTATCAAGAACTTCGTCTGTACTAGATGTCACCGTTTGTGACAAATCACAGTTTCAGATATTAGCGTCACAGGTATTCTTTAGCATGTAGCACTACCTAATATATATTAAGTTCCTCTCTTAGTTACACATTTTATCCGTGCAATCTGATTGGCTGGTCAAATTCCTGGACCTTTTGAAATCACGTGTTTATTTCTAACCAGTATTCAGTTTCATTTGGTCCAGGACCTGGACCTGGACCAAATGAAATGACATAGACTTGGTGTTATTTTACTTTCGGTATTAAGGCGACCTGGTACTTTTGAAACCTGGACCCAATAGAGGCATCCCCGTAAACCAACGTGTTTACCAAATTCTTACCAATGCCATCTGTATACACCGGGTGTCCGGAAAGTCTGGAGACGGTTTAATATTTCGTATATAAGGAACATTTGAAGGTAGATGTGATTGAGGTACCTACTCTATGTAAAAATAACATTTTATTCAGATTTAAAAAAAGTTATCCGCCATCTTGAATGTAACTTTGTTTTTTTTTAATGGGAAGTTGGATAAATCATTCGATGTAGAATTTAAAAAGAAAACCAACAGTGAAATTTGCACATCCATATCTTTAACCGATTAAAAATAGCGGGAAAAAAACAACGAAATCATGTTTTCCAATTTTGCCCAATTTTGCTGTACTATTTTTTTTTTACTAATCATTATTCTTTTTCGATTTAGAATTAAATAAGCTTTCAAACGATATGTCACACAATGATACTTGGGAACGATATTGGGAATGATAGTTTTCAAATTTTTTAGTTAACTTACAGTCATTTTGATTTTTTCAAAAATGATTTCGAGTGGTTCAACCAAATATCGTTGTATCGGCATATCGTTTGAAAGCTTATTCAATTCTGAATAAAAAAATTAAAAAAAATAAATATAAAAAATAATAGTACAGCAAAATCGGGCAAAAAATCGGAAAACACGACTTTGGTTAAAGATATGGATGTGCAAACTTCACCATTGGTTTTCTCTCAAAATTCTACATCGAAATGATGTATGACATGACCACCTTTTCATTTAAAAAAACAAAGTTACATTCAAAATGGCGGATACAAGATGGCGGATAAATTTTTTGAATTCTTAATAAAATAGTATTTTTAAATAGAGTAGGTTCCTCAATCACACCTACCTTCAAAATTTCCTTATATACGAAATATTAAACCGTTTCCAGACTTTCGGAACACCCGGTATATACATTATATGTATACCGGGTGTCCACAGAGTCCCTCCCCCCCCCCCCCTAACTTTGGAAAAAGGAAAAAAAAATAAATAAGCTTCGGCATGGGGGGGGGGGGTTGATAGGGTAAATCTTAAATACAAAACCCCTTCAAGCGATAGCTCATTTTAAAGGGCTTGATAAATGAAGAAGAATAGCGCAAACTAGAGGTCTCTATCTTAGCGCTATCAAAAATAGCCCCCCATTTTAGGGTAAGGTGTGAAATGGTCGGTTACACCAAAATTCCTAGCCTAAATTCTTGAGTCATCCTTGGATATCGTAATACTTCATAGCAAACACACACAGCTGTTTTTTAATTAAATTACACAACGTCGTAAACAAGAGATAAGCTTAACCAGGAAACTTAATAAAAGTTACACCAAAATTCATCTTCGTTTGTCATATAAAGATACCCCAAAGCTCATTTATTTATTTCTACATGTTCCAAAGTTAAGGGGGATAGGACTTTGTGGACATTCGGTATAAGGACAATCCAAAACATGTTCTGGGAACCGTGATTGGTGCTCATTAACCACTCCTGGCTAAAAGTCACTGAAGCTCATCTTTCCTATGGAAATTTGCTAACAAGACATGTTAATTCAATTCATACTTTCACCCTGCAAAAGCAATTCGATATAGCTTGGTTAAACCCTATACTTAAATGAAAGTTGTTCTCCATTTGAGTGTTGTTAATGTTTGTTCAATGCGAAATAAGCGTTCTCTGTGTACGGGTGTGAATAAACTAATAAATATGTGTTTGTGTTGAAGCCTCACTGCCTTCACACTATCATCTGTACACAGAGTGATCAACTCAAATAGGTTAGGTGCTGCCCTATCCCGGTTTCTTTCAGCGTAGCGGTTTGCTGCCAAGGAACTGTTCTTTCCACAAGGAAAATAAACTTCCAACATGTCCACTTTTTCAATGTCAATCAATAAAAAAAAAACATTAAAAAAAAGTGAAAGAAAGAGGAGGCTTCACTATAACCCAATTTTTCAAAGAAACAATTACACAAAACATTTTTCAAGTAGACATGAACTATAATGAAACAAAACTATAGTATAAATTTGTTATTCATAACTACATAATAGTACTAATACCGGTAACAAAGCAATTACTAGGTTAGACGAGGTAAAAACAAAAAGTGAAAATTTGCAACAGTGAAACAGCTGGTTATTTATTGCCTAGCAACACAATCATGTGTTAATGCAACACAATACACAGTGGTAGCGATTTTTAAAAATAATTTCAGTACGTTTTTTTGTATAAAATAAAGTATTTGTGAAATTGCAACAGCTTTTTAACATTCCTTTGTAAAAAATATTGCACTTTGAATTAAATTGTACTAGCTGACCCGTGCGAAGCATTCGCATTCTAACTTACTAACAGTGTTTTATTAATTTAAATCCATGTTAAAGAGCAATCATTCTGTTATTCTTATTATATATTTTTAAACAATTTACCAACTTGCAGAAGGAAACAACAACAAATAGGTGTATCCACAATGCTGTTTATAACCACGCTTACAATTAATTAAAAATAGCAATGTAGTGGCGTAACGGCAACTCTCCAGCTGGGTATTGTTATCATCAGTGTTGCCAACGCCTGGAAAATATCCCTACAACTTACTTGATCTTACATCACTGTTACTTTCGGATTCTTTTTTTTTATTTATTTTTTTTGTACTTTTTTGTTATTATTGTATTTTGTATATTTTTCCGGTGTAGCGGTTAAGCAAAGCTTTAAAATGATACCTCATTCATGTCATTTGATGATGTATTAAGGAAGTTATGGCGTACCAACAAAAAATGGCCTTGAGAAATAATATATGTGATTGTTTGCAAATGGTAAAACATGCCTCTTTTAATAATTGTTGAAACAAGAGTTTCTGAAAAATTCAGCGCTCCTGGCAGCTAAACGGTTAAGTTTACAAAAAAAAAAAACACCAAGAGTAAAAAGTCTAAAAATTGCATCTAAACCACAAATCTGTCATAAAAAATAGGGATTTCCATAAAAAAATTCAAAGTTGACCACCATATTGGAAAATTGCGGCCATTTACAAATAGTTTAATTAAATAGAGTATTTTTTAATTTCTCTAAAAACAAGGAAAGGTTCTCCATTATAATTTTATCTAAAATTATAATTTTCTGAGAGCCCAAAGGTGGCCTCCTTGAGGTGATCACCCTGCATAATATAAAAGAAGGAGTCGGAATGACCGATTGATAATCAACGTACAGCCAAAACTATGACAGCTAAAACCTTATAATGTTCAGGGTACCTTTATACCACAACATAGAAGTGCGCTAAGAAAATTGATTTTAAGGGTTGAAAATTGTCAAAATACAGGATTATAAGAGGACCTGCAACAGATAAAAACAGCTGATTTGAATCAAAAGCTTACCAACATAAATCTAGGTGCGGATATTCTCAACCGACTTACGTTTGCTGAATTAATTTTCATGCAAAGCAACGAATTTACACGCATTACCAAAGCAACGAACTTAGAAAATTTAGAATAAATAAATAATTTTTCACAAAAGTTTTTTTAGGTTAGGTTTACAAAACACAAACAAAAAATAAACGAAAAAGGCTTACTGTGTTATAATTCAAACATCTGTTCTTATATATTACAAACAAAACAGCTGATTTGGATCATAAGCTTAATACAATTTTAAGTTAGGCCTACACTGAACCAACGCACGTTCCTTGAGAAAGCAATTAGGTTTATTACCATATCAACCAAATTGGCAAATTTAGAATTATTCTTCACGATCAACAGTTTTTTTAGGTTAGGTTAATAGCAAACGCAAACAACGGAAAAAGCTTACTATATCATAATTCAAACACCTATCGCTATTAAAATTATGCTAACTTTATTCTTTACTAGGCCTGTTTGACCGTTTTAAATTCTGCCGTACCGTCTCACATTTCGGTCGTAGTCAATAACTAAAAATCGCCTCGCTTCTTCGTAAAAAATTAAAAATCCTTGCGCTAACCAATCATTATTCACGTGAAAATATCATAGTACACAATAATCTGTTTGGATTTGCTTGTGAGTGAAGCGAGCAGGTGGCGGAGCCCACTAGTTCACGGAAGCGTAAAAGGGTCGGTTGCGGGTGACTATAAACCCTGCAGGTCAGTTTGGGCTGCCTCAAGTCAGAGTGGCACGACCTATAGTAGTCTAATATGAAATGTTTAAGCAGAGGGGGTTTCAAGATGGACGTCTACACGAACAAAGACGATTACATTCTTGAGCCATCCTTGGATATCGTAATACTTCATAGCAAACACACACAGCTGGTTTTAATTAAATTACACAACGTCGGATACAAGATAGGCTTAACCAGGAAACTCATTTCCAGTTTCTGGATAATTAACAAACATAATAACATTCTTTCACATATGTATTGTAGTTTTTTTTTGCAGATAAATCGCATTCTAATCATGATTTTACAAAAACTGCAAAGTACGAGATAACTCGACATTAAGTTAAACAACAACTTGTAATCGATCATTAAATTATAGACTCATTTGGAAAATAATAGAACGCACTTCAAATTTACGACTGGCAAGTACTCGTGCGTAATATCATAGATCATGAATAATAAAATAGATTATGCATGCATACGGGGGCTGTGTGCCGAAAAAAAGGTTGTCGGGAAAATAGTGCATGATCGCGCCGCGAGGTAGCGCTAGGGAGAAATCATTGGTAGCATTGGTGCTTCACACCGCTTCCGTCGTTTCCCCAATAGATAGCGCCACTATCGTCGAATTCCCAGTGGATTCAAATATTGCATTGGATCGGAGTTCTATTAGGTTATCCAAATACAATGGTAGTATACGAGGTATGTTCAAAACGTATCTGACTTGTTTGGATTTTTTTAGATATACAAAAAGTGAAACTAGTCCCCTTCAAAATAGTCCCTCCTCCCCTGACTCCGAGTCTAGGGCCGAGGGCCAGTTGCCTAAAAACTATGACGAGGGTAATTTGACAGCCAGAGGCTTGGCGGAGCGAGGGCCAGCCGGCTAGGGATCAGTGACCTGTTATACTGTGCGGTGGGTGTGGGGGTGGAAAGGTTTTAATTATCGTTTATGTATTCCGATAACAGTATGATTATAATATTTATATAATTATAATATTACGTTTTATTATCACTTTATATAATTAGAATTAAAAAAAAAAACTAAAGGACTTACCTAAACTGTTTAGTCACAGTATTTTGCCGATAACAGTATGATTATAATATTTGTATAATTATAATATTTCGTCGTATTATCACTTTATATAATTAGAATTAAAAAAACTAGAGGACTTACCTAAACTGTTTAGTCACAGTATTTAGCCGATAACAGTATGATTATAATATTTGTATAATTATAATATTTCTTCGTATTATCACATTATATAATTATAATTAAAAAAAACCTAACCTAACCTAACCTAAAACTCATCTATAGAAATTAGTTTAGAGTCGTACTCTATGCATTTAATCTTACCCCTCCCCTGAATCACTTCCGCTCTGGGGAGTCGACTGGCCCTCGGCCCTACCTGGCTGTTTTGACAGTTTATGACCCCCACGGCAAAAGATCGGCTGGCCCTCGCTCCGTTTTCCCCAGACTCCACGCACTTTTCCCACCGGGGTTGCCACTGTTGGGAGGAGCATTTCTAGAAGACTTCTTTTGGAACGTGTTCAGTCGGCTCGTCGCATTCTGTATTATTTCCTCTCTCGACTCGAATCGGTGCCTTTTCAATGGCATTTTCAATCTGGGAAACAGACAGAAGTCGCACAGGGCCATGTCTGGTGAATAGGGAGGCTGCCGAACCACAGCAACTTCGTATTTTGACAAAACATTTTGAATAAGAATTGAATAATGTACTGGAGCGTTGTCTCGGTGAAACTGCCAAGTTCCTGCTAATCACAACTCTGGTCGCTTACGCCGCACAGCATCACGGAGCGTCGGAAGACCTCTTGATAGTATTCTTTGGTGATTGTTTGCCCTTTGGGAGCGTATTCGTGATGCACGAAACCTCGACAGTCGACGAAAACGGTCAACATGGCCTTGACATTGCTATGCATCTGCCGAGCTTTCTTCGGTCGGGAGGATGTCGAATGCCGCCAT
>JAGFPH010004928.1:52813-64261 GCA_018207615.1 Philaenus spumarius | reverse complement strand
GATCGCAATACTTACCTTACCTAGTATAGGGTAAGGAAAGTAAAAACGAATTTGCACCAAATTGTCTGAAACCATCAGATAGATTAAAATTGTCTTTTAACCTTTAAATATATTATGGCAGAAGTAATGTAATGCAATCACTTTATTTTCTTATACTTGACTAGCTGACCCGTACGGCGTTGCCCGTGGTGGTTGGTATTTTCAGTCTTTTTAACGTAATTGTATTCTTTTTAAGTGTTCGGTCAATGAGTGGTATTTGGCTTATATATATATATAGATCTTAGTAATAAAAGCACTATTGTCATAATAATAAAACATCTGAAATTATGATTTTAGTAACTTTGATCCCCCCAAACGCCTCCTAAAATTTCGAAATTTTTCATACCCTTTCTTAGTGAGCACCTATGGCCCTAGAGGAAGCTACATACCAAATTTCATTCCAATCCGTTAGGTAGTTTTGAAGAAAACGTGATTTAATAACTTTGATCCCCCCAAACCCCCCCCCCAATTTAAAATTTTTTGAAACCCTTTCTTAGCGAGCGCCTATGGCCCTAGAGGAAGCTACATACCAAATTTCATTCCAATCTGTTCGGTAATTTTGGAGAAATCGTGATTTAGTAATTTTTACCCCCCCCAAACCTCCTAAAATTTCCAATTTTTTAAAACCCTTTTTTAGTGACCACTTATGGCCCTAGAAGAAGCTACATACCAAATTTCGGTCCAATCCGTTCGGTAGTTTTGAAGAAATCGTTTTTTAATAACTTTGATCCTCCCAAACACCCCCTAAAATTTCGAATTTTTTCAAACCATTTCTTATTGAGCACCTATGGCCCTAGAGGAAGCTACATACCAAATTTAATTTCAATCCGTTCGGTAGTTTTTGAGAAATCGTGATGAGTGAGTTAGTGAGTGAGTGGTATTTCGCTTTTATTATTATATAGATTACTTCAACCATAAACATACAATTAAGACTATCACTTTTCAAAATGTATCAACAAACATTAAAATAAAGCATATTAAACGAAATACAAAAGTTACAATTAAAAGATCATTTTTATTGTCCACAGTGAAATTCAGAACGTAGGCCTAAATTCACACCCCTCAGGCAAAGCAATTTTGAGAGTAGAGATTCAGTTACTTTGGTAATTAACTGAATTGTGACAACACGGAGGCAGTGAATTACGGCTGGGAAGCCACAGATTATGCAAATAAAGCCTCTGATCCTGCTGTTCACACTTTTCAACGGGAAACTACAAGACCTGTCGTAACCCACGGATTAGAAATGTGCCTCAGCTCGGCTGCTGAGAATGGTATGCGGTTTGCTAAGTTTTAAGGTGGTTTAAGAGTCGAAGAATTGCGGAGAATAAGGTTGATAAACGCGTCTTCAGAACAATTTGTTAAGATCCGGAAGGCCAGTACGTATTGATACCACTCGTGGAAAATTCTAAATGTGTAAATATGGGGAAGAAAAAGGCATTGAAGAGCAAGAAAAAATTACTGATGGAGGAGGTTTCAAAAGTTCAGAACGTAACATAGTTAGTTGTAGGTAAAGTCATATTATGACGAAGTTTCTAATGAAGAATGTACAGAATAAAATAATAAATGAACTGTTTGAAAAATCATCGAAAAACATCGTTTGATCCCCATCAAAAAAAGACATTCGTAAAGTTAAGAAGCCCAGCTTGGGTCGGTCGGGTGGAATTGATTCCGTTATGAAAGCTTCAGAGTACACGTAAAATAGTGTTATTTATTTTATTCAGACTAGAAGGGTTTACCTTATGCTCGCTTCGCTCGCCAACTCCTGCAGCAAAGCATGCTGTCGTGAAAGTATTGCATACTATTAGCCACAACTGGTGTTATAATGGATAGAGATAAAGATGGGGCTAGTGGTGGCCTTAGCATGTAGGGCCAGAGTTTTTGCGGGAATGACAGGAATTGTTTATAAATTAGAGAGATTATACAAATAATTTCTTTTTAAATACAATTGGAATACACGTCCATAAAAATCATATTTTAGAACCCTCAATTTTCGATTTAATATAGGTTTACGAAGACCTAAAAAAACTATAGAGGGTCAAACATATCAAAACATTTGTCCTGTTATGCAAAAAAAAATATATATACAAAGTTTTGTTAACTTATTTTCAGTAACAAAAACAATGAAAGGGGTTAAAGGGACTTTATGGACACCGTATAATATGTGTCAGAATGAATATGGTTGCCGTGGAAAGTACGCAATGTCTCTATAAAGTTGAACGTAATCACTTCAGCCGTGGTGGTCATATCAAATACCTAACCGAACCTAAAATCCCACTTCTATTTATAATCCTGAACAAAAGCTATAATTTCATATTTAAATTTATTTATTAGAACCAATTCCTAGCTTCAAACGATTTAAGGAGAGGAAGCCCTACAATTACTAATATTGATGTAGTATTTACCAAAAAGCTTAACATTTGTTTACTAAGCATATATACATAACAAACGGACTAAATTACATGTAATTGCATCTACCCGTTGACATACCGTCGTATTAATATTGACAAGGTTTTTTCAACGCCTCGTAACTGAATCTACTTACACGAGTTCAACCTTGGATACATTCTGAAATGACGTACTCGTCATTGTGTTCCTCGGTTATTTCTTGCAAAACATCCTAAATTAACTTCAGTTTGCAAGATTGCATGTTTCAGAAACATTATTTGGAATAATTTCATTTGTTCGCCAAAATCAAAAACAATAGATTTAAATTTCAAAGAAGTATTTTGCAGAAGACTGGACATTTCGTTTGGACAAAGAATTGTAAGAGAATTAACATTTTCAGGCGAAATCTATTAATTTCAAAAATCATAGTTGTTTGTGGCAGAAACAGCTCATCATTTTCTAAACAGTATCAGAGTAGTTTTGAAGTCTTTATCGGTGAAAGAAAATAATTTCGAGTTAAAAAGCCGATTTATTTTTGTCTCCAAACTCACCACAGGAAGTTTTCTTCAAATTATTATTGTTATGTTCTTGGCAAATCGTTCAATTTAAGCAGGACGCTTAAAATACGTTTCGACATTGTCTATTATTAACGAATTTGTATAGGAAAGATGAAACTTGACAGTGACTCTTATGGCCTAAGCTCGGCAGTGATCAATGAGCACCGATTATGAAAACCAGAACACATATTGCGGTGTTACTAAAAATTGTATATACTGTAAATGTATATTTTTATGTTACAGGAAAAGTAGATTCTCCAGTAAGAGTTGACTCTGCCTAGGTAAAGTCTGCTCTTACTGGTCTTTTCAGTAAAAGTTGATTAAAAAACGAAGTGACAAATTTTGATTAACATTTACTAGTCAGAGTTGACTATACCTAGGGAAAGTATACTCTTACTTCCTTGAGTTAGTAAAAGTTGACTTTTTGCAAGGAAACGGTCTACTACTAATAAAAAAGCAAACCTTTATAATAAAAAGAGGGAACAAAATGTGTATAATTTATTACAGCAAGGTAAAGATTTGTGACACTTTCAGTTACGAGCACATCTTTCTTCTTACACATGCACTTCTTGGATTTTCATTTAGTGTTGCAAGAGCATTTGAAAAATCCTTGTCCACTTCCAAGTGATTGTGAAGTTGCAACAGACCTCACAGCTATTGTTTATTTATCTTTCAGCTATTGTTTAACCTAACCTAACCTGAATATTGGTCACTATTGCACTACAACAAATAAATGGGTAATGGCGACTGTCTGGCGGGGATAATCAAAACAAAGATATGCGCGCACACTTACATGTGGAGAGCAACATCTCTGAATCAACTTTTACTAAACCACAGCAGGCATAGTTAACTCTTACTAGAAAAAGTTGTTCCGTTTATTTTCAATCAACTTTTACTGATACTTTTACTAAGAGTTTATTCTTTTCAGGCAGAGTCAACTCTCCTAAACAATCTACTTTTCCTGTAACATATACATATGTGTTCGCTCTCTAATACGTCCGAATTGGTCCAAATTTAGTACACATGTTGGTTTTCTAAGTCGTACGGACGAGTTCGTTAGCCAAAAATCCAACAACCGAAAGCTCGTTTTTGTCACATCGTTTATGACATTTTTCGAACTATAGAATGACACTTTTTTGGGCTTTATCATGTGCGGTATATTGATCTGCACAATTTGTTTTTATATAAGTTGGGGGGAGGGACATTATAGCCCGTTTCGTTCACCCAAAATCGATCAAAATGTAAAATACCATAAAAGTACTCTGTTAAAATCCACGTGGATCTTCTGATCCGTAGAAAACGACCGGGCTACAAACTTGCAAAGCGCATGCCACAATCCGAGGCCACAAGGCATTTATGGGAAATCAGCCTACCGACGAAGGCGTTGAATAGCTTTCTTCGTGTACGACATAATATATTAGTAGAATTTGTTTGCACACCTCAGCATCCAGTCTCGGCTCAGGCGTTGCTCCGTCCCGCTCGCAGCTCAAAAACTCGCTTTGAAAATTAGCACATCGACCTTGTGGCCTCGGGTTAAGAAGTACTTCGCTTAGTTCGCAGAGCACAAACTCGCTACTCGAGTTTGCAACCCGGTGTCGTGTCGGTCTTGCATCAGAAGCGTGGATTTGAACAGAGTACTTTTATGGTATTTTACGTTTTGATCGATTTTGAACGAACCAGACGGGCTATAAGGTCGTGTGAAAAAACAAAACGTGCAAAATAACTTATACCGGGTGAGTTTTAAATGTCCCCCCCCCTAATTTTTTCCGCATTTCTTAAGATATCGACTCCCAACCACCGCCGAACATCATTGATTAGTTTATACTTTCTTTTGATGAGCTTCACATTTTTGGCCGCCATCTTGGATCCGCCATATTGGAATGGAATTTTATTTTTTAAATGTAAAGGTAAGGTTGTGACCCATCATTTCAAACTATTTTTTTCCGTAGAACACAATGCCATCTTCAGTTTCGCAGAGAAAAGTTGTTATACACTGAAATCAAACAAATTTACTGAAGATGGCAGTACAAATTTATAACTTAATAAAAATCTATAAGCTACTGCCAAACTGTGATATCTGATGATAAAGGGTCGATATTTAAAAAAAAAAATTGAATAAAACAAGGGATTTTTGAAAATTTAAATTTTTTACAAAATTGTTAATATCTCGAGAACGAAAGCAGATAATTAAAAACCGATTGCGGCATCATGTTCTACGGAAAAAAATAGTTTGAAATGATGGCAAGATGGCGGCCAAAAATGTGAACCTCATCAAAAGAAAGTATAAACTAATCAATGGTGTTCGGTGGTGGTTGGGAATCGATATCTTAAGAAATGCGGAAAAAATTAGGGGGGGGGGGCATTTAAAACTCACCCTATATTAATTCTTTTATTACTAATTAATTATTGGATAGTACAGCGCCATTAATGCTCTGATGTTTTCTGTAAACTAAAGTTAGTGCTTATTTTTCTCGATCCTTAATTCATTTAGAAAACAAATTTTGAATCTAAAGACTTTTCCTAAAGTTTTTATATTATTATTCAGTTATTGCTGTACAATATTCAATAATTTACTTTCCTTTAATTAATACAAATTATTACAACTTTTTAATTAATTAAAATTTCACATAAATACAAATTATTCTTGAAAATATAAATATCAATAAAAACCGATATCAAGGGAAACATATTTATAATAACTAGTTTAAATGAGTTTTAAGAGGTTGATGTTTTCATAGGGGCTACTAGCGTAAGATCTCCGTTTGAATAGCATGGACAATGCCTGTCCATGCTATCAACTAAACTGTATGCGGACTATACAAACCTCTCCTCATTCGAATCCAAAACATGTTAATCCTCTTTGTTGGCTAAAATAAACCTTTACTCAAACATCTGACAAAAGATAGATAATACCACTTTTAAAACGTGTCAATATGCCATGTACAACGCCACGTAGGCTATACAAACCATAAATACTGACTAGTGCTTAATGTATTTCTAAAGTTGGTAATACTAACCATGACTAATGGCCAGATGGTGCAATTAACGTGTTTCTCTTATCAATGCTTTTATCCTGTAAAACAATCCTCGCTAGAACACAATCGTACTTTATCTGTATTCAATGTGTTCTTCAACACGTTCACTGCTACGCAAATTTCGTATTTCCTATGCTAGGAGCTGACCTTTTTTTATATTTATAGCCTAAATGAGTAGAAATTACTTCATTTTTTATTTTTGAACATTTCTGCGTAATAATCAATAAAATTTTAAAGCGGACGGACGCACATGTGCGTCCATAGCACACAGGCTTAGAATTGGCGTGCGAAGCACGCAATGCATTGTGTATTGAAAATACTTTAAATACGGGGGTTGGCATGCGAAGCACGCAATGCACTATGTATTGAAAATACTTTAAATACGGGGGTTGGCGTGCGAAGCACTGTGTATTGAAAATACTTTAAATACGGGGGTTGGCGTGCGAAGCACGCAATGCATTGTGTATTGAAAATACTCCTAATACGATGGTTGGCGTGTGAAGCACGTAATGCACTGTGTATTGAAAATACTCCCAATACGGGGGTTGGCGTGCGAAGCACACAATGCACGGTGTATTGAAAATACTTTAAATACGGGGGTAGGCGTGCGAAGCACGCAATGCACGGTGTATTGAAAATACTCCCGATGTGGGAGTTGGCGTGCAATGCACTGTGTATTGAAAATACTCCCAATACGGGGGTTGGCGTGCAATGCACTGTGCGTCGGCCGCTTCTCATAGTGTTCAGTGTCAAGCTCACATGTGCGTCCTTAGCGGTGAACGTGTTAAAAGGAGAATCGATCGTGACTTGAAAACTGAAGTTCCGTAAATTCTGTAACAAGTTGGAGCAAACACTAGAAGTAAACTGGATGATGTAACACCGGGATTCTTTACTCGGTGTTCCAGAAGAAATCTGCGTTACTTCATGGGCGTATTTTCCTTATTCGAATATAAAAATTTTCCTACTGGCTAAACATACGTTTGCAAACACTTTGTTATCGAGTTATGGCTAGCTACATATATTTTGCTCCGATTCCAGCTGATCCGACTGTAAAGCAATTCGACCACGCAGCCGAACCGCTATCGTGAGTTGAGCGAATTTCCAAAATTAAGTTCATACGATGGCTTCAAATCAACTATTTGGACAATTGGTCTACTCATGAAGACAGAGAATAGCTGGCAAAAACTCTGGCAAAACTGCGCATGCGTCAAGATGCAGGTCAGCGATACCTCCACCACCGTACCCCGATCCAAGTGCGTCTGTCTTAATCAATAGTCACCTCCGAGAAAACATCAGAGTATACAGTAATCTGTTTGTACTTGCTTCAACGTGGTGGTTGGTTTCACTAATCAGGTGATCTCCTTCTGCTCGTTTTGCTCACCAACTGCCGTGCCGACGCAAGTGCAAAGAGATTATTTTATAATTTCACTAAAATCACGATTGACCATAATCCGAGGCGGCAAGGACGCTGGCAAAGCAGCGCGTGAGGAGGGGTTATAAGAGATTCTGCACATTCTACGATAAAATCGAAGCTGGTGGATTTGAACCAAGACCTTTGCTGGTGTTTTACGTTTTGATCGATTTTGGGGGAACCGAAGTACGTGTAAAAAATATTCATATTTTTACATAAAACCCCAAAATAGATTGAATTTAGACCGACAAACAGCAAAAAAATACTTCCGGATGTTGGATTTTTTTGGTTAACGAACTCGTCCTTGCCACGTAGCCGATCAATGTGTGTACCAAATTTGAACCAAAGTTTTTAATGACACTCCAAAACCTCCACGGCAGCAGATAAATGTAAGCAGATAATAGTCTGAGATTTTCTGGGAAATGACGATTGATTTGGACAGAGGAACTTGGATCGTGTGGTGGTAGGGCAGGAGTTTTTGAGAGAATAACAGGAGTTTTGTGTATGATAAAGAGATAAAATGAAACATCAAATACAGAGGTCAAATGTGACAAACTTGCAATTCATTCAGTTTGAGCAAGACCATTATTTTTTAAACTGAAAAAATTACATTGTTGGAGATGTTTACTAAAATGATCAAAAACTCGATACGGTAAAGCTTTAATCGATTACTGAGATTTCTTCAATTAACCCCCATCTTATCTCCACCGTGGAGATATTCGCCCTTTCCCAAATAGAATGCTTCGAAAGCTTATCTTATTCAGCTAATTGAAATAACTACGAAATCTTTTCGTCGTCTTAAAGGATTTGCTATCGCAGAAAACAAACTTGGAGTGTAATTGATTCATTGATAGTGACAGCAATTGCATTGTTGCCAACTTTAGAGCATTAAATATTTGCCTAGCTCAAACTGAAAATGTTGTGGCCACCCTTGCAAAACCATATTCAACTTGAGCCAAGGTGAAAGACCTATGAATCCAACGATTACCATACAGATTGAGTTATTTTAAATTACCTCTATTCATTGGGCAGTGGATAGAAGCAACTAACGGCTTATAATAGAAGTAGGGCTTATAACAACCCGCATCATACTATAGAGGTTAATAAACTTACACGTTAATCATTCTGTTAGTCTTTTGCAATCTAGTAATATTATAAAGAGAAATAGTTTGCATGTTTCTTGTAGGTATTTAACTAGAAAACTACGGGTTTTCATAAAATAATGGTGGGGTTTAGTTATTAAATAAAAAGAAAACGATAAAAGTTAAACAGATTTTTAACTTCAATGTGGCCTCCATTAATTTATTGCTCTACAGACATCCAGACGATGGTCTATACGTTGTACAACATTTCCCTTGTTACACTGGAGACTGAAAATCTGATTCTTGCTCTCAGATGAGCCAATTTTTTTGGGAATAAACTATGTTTTTGACATGCCTCCAGAAGAAAAAATCACACAGAGTCCTCGGCTTCATGGAGGACATTCTATAGGGCCACCTCTGCCAATCAACAAGTTTGGAAACTTAACATGTAAATCATCTCGAACAATGGTTTTGAAATATGGAGGTGCTCCATCTTGCTGAAAATAAAGACTTTTTACATTTTCAATTTCGCCGAGTTGAGGAAAACAATAGTTCTCCAGCATACCTAGGCAAACATTCCCATTGGTACTTTTTTCAGCGAAGAAAAATGGCCCAATCACTTCTTCTTTGGACAGAACACACCATGCGTTGATTTTTGGGGAATCTCTTTCCATTTCAAAAATTTGGATGTTGAGATCCTCAAATCCGTACGTTATGCCTATTAACACACCCATTAACACACAGTAAATCGTGGCTTCATCCAAAAAATAACATCATGCAAAAATCAATCGTTTTTCTGCTATTATTTTCAACATAAACGTACCAAATCCTGCTCTTTTAATCATATCTGGTGGCTTGATTTTTTGAAGGAGTTGAGTTTTGTAGGCGTGAAGATGGAGCGTTTTGTGTAAAACTTTGTGAAGACTTACTGGTATTCCTAATTCAAGAGTACGACGAGAAAGGGATTTTTTTGGGACTTCTACTAGGCCTATAAGATAGTCTTGTGTTTTAAACTGTTTGGTTTGGGGCTGGGCCTACTTTGCTTCTTAACTGACCAAGTGATTATGAATTGCTTACTCCAACGCCGACTGGTATTTTATGAGGCGGAGCTTTATTAATTGTTCTTCTGCACTAAAATCACTGAATATAGTTCACTTAACTTTACACACTTAGAAAAAATGGTTGTAATTCAAAATTTGTAAATACTCCCAAATATCGTATATCGTTGTGTGGCATATCGTTTGAAAGCTTATTTAATTCTAGTAATCCATCAAATATTTCAGATTCCTCTTGAAATACACTGCATCGCAATACAATCCTACTTAGGCGCAAAATCTTGACTTTTCGTTCCGTTTCTTCATATTAAATAATGGTTTTGAATCACACAACCCACATCATAATAGAGGTTAATAAACTGAAAAACTCGTATATGTTAATCACTCTGTTATAATATTGTAATATAAATCAAATTATAATGCCAGTCGCGGTCACGCTCGCGTGATTGTGGAAGCGTGCAGAATGAAGAGAGCTCAACAAATTGCCAGTTATCGCCCGTTTCCTGTTGACATCTTCCTGGGTTATCTTTATATCGGAGTTCATTTAATTCTATAGCTCGGAAGAGTGTAAACAAACTTACCGGAGGGAAGTCAGTAACTCTGGTGGTAAATTATTCGTTGAGGCAAACTTTACATTTTATACGGCAACGACGCTAAGCATTTGTATTTTAACGTATAATTATCTACATTGAAAAGGCCAGAGGTAATATTCTGACAACTTCAATTAAACTGTACACGGATTTTTTTAGATCCGGAACGAAGTTCATCACGCCTTTTCTTCAATTCATTTACCAGCCTTAACGGCAACATACACACGTAATTTTAATCTTTCAATTGCCGTTTATTATTAGTTTGTTTTTTATACAAATATTTATTGTTCCCATATGTTTAATGTTATTATAATAAAGGTGTGGAATTAATTATAACATCAAAACTGAGATTGTAAACACAGTTAAATGTCCATTAATTGTAAATACATTCAATAAACATAAAATGGTTCATCAGTCTAGGCCTAACCTAAAATTATTGTGCGTATGTTTAATGTATTTTACCTGTTTTAACGGCAACATACATACATACATAATTTTAGGTTAGGCCTAGACGTAAAATTACCTTCTAGGCCTAACCTACATTTAAGGCAGGTAAAATAAAGTATACACACAATAATTTTAGGTTAGGCCTAAACTGATGAACCAACATTTTATGTTTATTGAATGTATATCAGCGCTTGACGATAGTATCTGAAATGCGCCGGACGGAATCGATCGTCTCTTAATTTACACATGTTTCTTGAATGTATTTACATTCATTGCCATAGCAACCAATTTGATAACGCTTTTTCGTTACTCGTATTTTATATTAATTGTCATTTATATTTGTCATTATTTATATTTTACATTGTAAATTAATAATGTAGTTCAAGCAGTACACGTGAAGATTAATAACGATTCACTAGCTAGATTGCAAACAATTGACTCGTCGGAACTGTGCGGGATTTCCCAACCAAAATAACGATATTTTTGATGAAGTGAAAACTTCTACTGGACCGTTGGGTACGTTTTTGCCTGGGTATTCGAACGAAATCTCGCGTACCATACCGATCTTAGCCGCGATTTCCACAAATAAATGAGTCCAACTCGCATGCCTTAATTTTCTATTTGATGAAGTTCAGATTGGAGCCCTGGTTGCTGCTACCGCTCCCCCCGTGTATGCATTCGGATCACTCTTGTTCATGGTACTGAGTGTGAAGATGCGGATCACTCATGTGCCTGTGTTCGGTTCAGAGTGACTCCCACAGTACCACTCAGGTCAGAAGGCCATTACGGAATTCCCTGGTTGCTGCTACCGCTCCCCCCGTGTATGCATTCGGATCACTCTTGTTCA
>JAGFPH010004928.1:34584-49179 GCA_018207615.1 Philaenus spumarius | reverse complement strand
GTAGCTTCCTCTAGGGCCATAGGTGCTCACTAAGAAAGGGTTTGAAATATTTCTAAATTTTAAGGGGGTTTTGGGGGATCAAAGTTATTAAAAAACTACTTCTTCAAAACTACCGAACGGATTTGAATGAAATTTGGTATGAAGCTTCCTCTAGGGCCATAGGTGCTCACTAAGAAAGGGTTTTAAAAAATTCGAAATTTTAGTGGGGTTTGGGGGGATCAAAGTTATTAAATCACGATTTCTTCAAAGCTACCGAACGGATTGGAATGCAATTTGGTATGTAGCTTCCTCTAGGGCCATAAGTGTTTCCTAAAAAAGGGTTTTAAAAAATTGGAAATTTTAAGGGGGTTTGGGGGGTAAAAATTACTAAATCACGATTTCTCCAAAATTACTGAACAGATTGGAATGAAATTTGGTATGTAGCTCTAGGGCCATAGGTGCTCATTAAGAAAGGGTATGAAAAATTTCGAAATTTTAGGAGGGGTTTGGGGGGATCAAAGTTACTAAAATCATAATTTCAGAGATCTTTTATTAATATGACAATAGTGCTTTTATTATTTAAGATCTATATATATATATATATATATATATATATATAAGCCAAATACCACTCACCGACTGAACACTTAAAAAGAATACAATTACGTTAAAAAGACTGAAAATACCAACCACCACGGGCAACGCCGTACGGGTCAGCTAGTCTATCTATATAAAAGCGAAATGGCACTCATTCGTTCATCAGCAGAACTAAAAATCTACTGAACCAAATGAGTTCAAATTTGGCATGCAAGTTCAGTTGGACCTTTAGACGCGCACTAAGAACGGATTTTGAAAACATCCCAAAGATACGCCCAATATTCGCGTTTTTCTAGCGATTTTTTGCGTTTTCTCAGCTTTTTCGAGAACTAATTGGCAGAAAATGTTGAAATTTGGTACTTAGGTTTGTTTAAGGCCTAAAAGTAGTCTGTTAAAAAATGTTTGAGATTCTCCCAAAATTACGCCAGAAATAGGCGTTTTTGCATTTTTCCTTGCGTTTTCAATGCGTTTTTGATCATCCTCAAATTACGCCCGAACGGATTGGAATGAAATTTGGTATGTAGCTTCCTCTAGGGCCTTAGGCGCTCTCTAAGTAAGGGTATGAAAAATTTCGAAATTTTAGGAGGGGTTTGGGGGATCAAAGTTACTAAAATCATAATTTCAGATCTTTTATTATTATGACAATAGTGCTTTTATTATTTAAGATCTATATATATATATAAGATAAATACCACTCACTAACTGAACACTTCAAAAGATTACAATTACGTTAAAAAGACTGAAAATACTAACCACCACGGGCAACGCCGTACGTGTCAGGTAGTATGAAATAAAAATGAGTTAAAAGATAATATTTTTATCTATCTTGATATATAATAATACATTGTGTAAATATAACACATTTTAACAAATAGGCCTAGAGTAATATTACTTATAATTCACCGAGTTGAAAATCCCCTCAGCATAGTTAGGTAGGCCTACATAAAGTTTGTTGTTATTAAATAGTATGTTTTTAAATTATGTATTTCTAATGTTTATGTAATTGTCTGCCTGAGATTTTTCACGGGGCTTACTAGTACTTTATAATATATTATCTACTATCCATCCACAACTCGTATATAAATTTTATTAAACTGTGATTTTCGCTTCATCAGTTACGCGAGTGTTTAGAGTAAAAGCCCTAAATAAAAAGTATCACTTTCGTCCTAAAAAGGCAAAACGAGAGTAACATTATGATCAAATCTGTTAGAAAATTCCCACAACTGTATTCGGAAAAGTTTTGTAAAAATACTCTCCGTGTCCGCGCTTTGTATATTCCGCACCAGCGGAGAGAATTTACTAAATGTACCAGATGAAAGGAATATTTAAGTTGTAAAGCTACCCTTCTGTGAACAGATTAAAGTATAAACTCTTTAAAGCAGCTTACTCTATGTGTTTAGTTAATTGCTTTCAAGCTTAAAATGTTTATTGCAATGGTATTAACTTCAATAATTTCAACTCGCAAAGGCAGTATTTAGCGTTATAGCATTAGCAATCGTCTAATAATTAATATTTAACGAAAACAAATTTACAAACAAGGTACTAGCATTTTTTGTGAAAATTAAAGATTATGGATTGGTAATACGGTAGTAAAATGTAGGCCTATACATTTTTATATAAGTTTATCTGTATTTTTATACGTTTATCTGTTCCTTTTACTTTATCACTATACTATAGTATAGAGAAAGTATAGTGATCGCAAAAAACATCGATGTTGAGATTTTTGTGGAAATATCCGTTTTAGGACCCCCCGAGTCCAAAAAAGTGGTTTTTACAAAATGTCTGTCTGTATGTATGCCTGTATGTATACAAAGCTAGAGCAAAAACTATTCGATCGATTTCAAACAAATTTGCACCAGACACGTCAAGTAGGCCTGTATAGATGCACAAAAAATGGTTTTAAAAATTTTGAAAAACAACCCCCTTTTTGGCAAAAAAACCCCCAAAAAATCAGTTCATATTTTTTATTAAAAAACGGCTCTAACAATTTTGATAAAATTTGGCTTATTTGTAGCCTTTAATGTACCCTACCATATGCAAAAAACCGCATCTTTCTAAAAATTATCTTGTTCAGTATCGCAACCGTTTCGTTTCCACTTTATTTAATAATGACTTTGCCAGTTCGAACAGAATTATCGAAACGTCCCCTCTCTCGATTTCCGTTTTTTTTTTTTTTTTGTACAGTTGCAGATGGTTTCTTGCTTTGACCGCACACAGGTTATAGGCTATAAATGAAATATTTACAAAGTTTCAGTTACTTTTTTTGTTAAATTTGTATTTTTTCGACTGTCCAGTTATACAGTCTTGCAAGTGCTTACAGCTTCAATTCATTAAATAAGGACATTTTCAGTGAATCACCACAAATACATTCTTTGTTCAATACTGCCAAACCAGACACAGTCTATGGTCGGTTTTCATACCGTAACGTGTCTGTACCACGTGAACTTTAATTGTATAGTACCAGGAGACCGAGCTAAAGCTCGATTATAAGCAGGGCTATGATTTCAATAATAAATATTGGATTATTGAGTTTTGAGGTTAGGCCTATAACATTAAACAACTAAATAAAGGGTATATACAACATTAGGCTTACCTGTAATAAAAATACAGTTTAAAGGATTAACCATAATCTCAACGCTATGCCTCAGAAATAAGTCAGGCCTAAATTAAAGTTTAATATTTCAATATCGATTTATGCCTAGGGCCTAGTTCGCTCACGTCAATAACTATTATTGCAAATTTCCGTGAACATCGTTTAGGTTAGGCCTATAACATTAAACAACTAAATAAAGGGTATGTTTATTTAGCAGAAGTATTCGTTGCCATGGTAACTATAAATAGATACAACATTAGGCTTACCTCTAATAAAATATACAGTTTAAAAGAAAGCAGATGATTATTGTAATGGCATTGAAAACATTTGCATCAGCTGTGCTTCGTTTAAAAGAAAACAGATGATTATTGTAATGACATTGAAAACATTTGCATCAGCTGTGCTTTGTATTGTTTAAAATGGACAAATTTCACTTTTTAATTTAATAAAAAGACGTAGAAAACGAATTTTCCCAGACTGGTGACCATTTCCTATCGATTTCTCGTGTCCAAAAGCCCCATATAAAATCAAAAAATTAAAAATCCTTAGACGGAGTTTCCAGATCCATTTAGCAGACAAACAATTATCTCTCGCTTTAGAAGATAAGATAATTTTTTGTCATGTTTTGTAATAAGTGTGAACTATAAACTGTAGTATTATGTGTTTGTGACTTATTTTTACTTTATTGTGCGTCTCGAACAGCTGTTCACGCGTGTGTTGTGTATTTCAAGATAAACGCTGCAAGGACGGTACTTCGCCATATTCAAGGTACTGTAACATTTAATTATTACATAAACATGACAACCAACCTAATTATAAATGTTTCTTTATAAATGCTAATTATTCAACTTGTGTTACCATCAATCATCCTTCGAACATTGGTTTCTGTGTAATAGGCCCTTTCAAGCAATGATAATTTTCTTTTACCAATTCCAATTTGAACAAATAGATTATAAAAACCATTAGCTGTTGCCACGGTGTTATATCAATCGCATTAACCACAATCTCTTTTAGCTAATAATAATAACAGATTTTTGGGTTTTTTTGCCATAAATGGGGTTGTTTTTCAAAACATTTTTTGGTGCATCTATACAAGCCTAATTGACGTGTTTGGTGCAAATTTGTTCGAAATCGATCGAATAGTTTTATCTCTAGCTAATAATAATAATATTTATTAGTTAATCTCCTAGTTTAAAATCACCTCTCCTACCCCTCCTACAATTATGAAGTCACAGTGAATCTGTTTAATAATCTAAATATGTTTGTGAGAAAGTATGTGCCAGTTTCTGGTACCGTTTATTTTGTGTAAATAAAAAAAAAAGGAATGCCTAAAAAATACCTACTTCGTTTTTTCGTCTGTCAATCTTTTTTTTAACGGATAAAGGTCCATTTATACAGGTCCGTGGCGTGTCAATGCCGTATTGGATCCGTGTTTCCGTATCTGTCAAAACAATATTCTTCTCTGCTGATTTGAATTAGAGGTTTCCACAAGCACGGCGCGTGACCGTACAGTGTTGTCAGTCTGGTTGTCAGTGCTGCTACAGTATCCCTTCCGAGCTTTTTAAATTAATTCCCAACGATATTTTTAGAATTTCACGGACGTGATTTTTTTTGTTTATAATGAATGACGAACAACTTATTGAATGTGTCAGGAAATATCCTTTTTTATACGATCTATCTAGGTATAAATATATGGACATTTCATTTAAAATGAAATCTGAAGCAACATACGAGAGGAAATGAAAAATAATACCTAATATGATATCTGTACACGAGGAACTAAACGGTTTTGAGGTTAAAAATAGTTGAAAATGTATGTATTTGTTTACGACATTTTTTGTTTACTTCATTCTTAAAAGCCTAAAAAATAATTTAGCCCTACAAACATAAAACTATATTTTAAGCCATCGCTAACTAGCTTGGGCTGTTGGTCTAAATTGTGTCTATTTCAAAACAAATTTATAAAGTTCGAACTTCTGTTAATTTACAAATATATTTCCAGTGATACTGATGTGTGGGAATGAGGAAACACGGATAGCACTGATACTGAACTGTCACAGCACAGATACGTCATCGAAATGTGTAAATGGACCTTTAAATTATCACAATGAAATTTCAGTTAAACACATGTATTCCAATAATAAAAACTAAAAAAATAGGTTACTATAAGTTTTAGGAGCCCAAAAGTTTGGTACCCTAAAATTAGTTTTAAGATATTTTTATATAAATTGGCGGTTTCGTTTAAAAGGGATTTATTTTGTACGGTACCCTATATTTCAGAATTACGTAGCTGTCAAAATATACCCTTCATTCCTCCCTGTCTATTTACATTTTGGGCTAGCGTTATAACCCCATGGTGCTAGGCCCTAAAACCTTTGGATGCCCACCCAATCCCATCTCCAAGCAAGCATGTGGGTAGCGGGCGGCACCCCTCGGTACTGATATGGGGTAAGGTAAGCACGTAAGTGCTGCCTGCCGGTCACTCGTTCTCCGGGGCTTGGGAAACCTTGCCATCAACGAGGACCTGCGGAGAATGTCTTGTACTTCTTGTACGCAGGGAATGGGACGGTATCCAGGAGATCCGAAAGCCATTGGGATTCACGGAGTGGTCCGGTGGACCTGAAGGATATCTCCGAGAACGTAGCTGGATTTTTCTGGCGGGCCAGTAACCAGTCTTGACCTTATAGTGGTGGACGTGTTACTACGGTCTCACGGCGCACATACTGGTACCACGGGGCTAGGGAGCCCCTGCTGGAGGTTTAGGCCCTTCAGTACCCTACCAACTGAGGGTGGACTCGTGGGGGCAGTGTCACTGCTAGATGTAGATGTTACACCCTGTACAGTGTACAGTCTATGCAAGAGTGGGTGTTAGTGAAGAGTCCTCTGGAACCACATTCGCCGCACCTAACACAACTTGTGTTCTTCTCTATTCTGTATATTTCCATTAACTGCGTGAGTTGGTGCTAGTGGAAAGCCTTCGGGATTAGAAACGCTAGCACCTAGCACTTGTGCTCACAATGTTCTTGTCTATTTCCATTAGTAATGTATCAAAAATTAGAAAAACCAACAATGGTGTTAAAGGTACTGAAACTTTTAGGAGATTATTCTGCACATTTTATTTTTTTACACGACCTTAGCCCGTCTGATTCCACTGTTCAAATACGAGATTTTACCGTGGGGGCAGCTTTGACGGTAATGCAAACTGCGAGCAAAGCTAAACACTGTATAATCCGAGGACGCAAGATCGAGGAGCAAACTTAGAAAGCAAGCTTTTTTCCTGCGAGCGGAACGAAGCAGCGCGTGCGCCGAGGCTGGAGGCTGAGTTGCAAACAAATTCTGCTAATATATTTCGTACACGTAGGAAGCTATTCAACGCCATCGTCAGAAGACCAATTTCCCAAATATTTTGTTAAAACCACAAAATACTTGATTTTTGTAATTCTCTCAAATCACGCAATCTGTTCACCTGCAGATCGAATTATTTTTTTTCTATTTTTGTTGTTTGCCGAACCGCTTTACATTTATTAACAAACTTACATGTCTAGTTAAACGTCGAAAGTACTTCTGTTTTGTTATGTTCTTCATCTGTTTCGCCTCAATTTGAACCATCATCAGGTGTTTTCCCTTTTTGGCTGTGCTTGCCTCATAAAACACACATACATAATACACATGTAATTTATTCCCACCATGAATATTATTATTGGTTAGTATAAATACCGAGTATATTATATCAATTTTTTTTAACTTTCGGTGTATTTATATTTCAATATTTTTGTCACTTTTAACACTCGAAAAGTAAATTGATTAAATTGTATTTATTTTTTCCCACTAAAAAGTTCTCTCAAAACGTTAATAATTCTTTAGGTACGTTCTTTTACTTCCACTGAAATTTGCTAAAAAATGGTACATACTCTTCAGATAATATGTATTAATAAGTCCTAAGATAATATCGAATAAGTCCTTTTTCTTTGTAGCCTTTTGATTTTCACTGCTTAATAGGCATATATACAACGTTGTTCTACAGTATCCTCAGACTAGGAATGTGTCTGGCCTGAAGGGTGTGTCATCCCTTCTATTTTTCTCCGAACCTGCCTTGGCGGTTCAACCAATTCCACGAGAACCAGGTTCACAAATTACATTTAACTAAGAAAGTTACAACTACGTAACGGACTGCGCCTCACTTTATTTTTACCTAATCCTCTCATACACACTCCAAGATTGAGGTTACTGTACCATTTCAGGTGGCCATTTCCCTGAGACTGGCCTCCTTTCTTCCTCTTCGAAATGTATGGGTTCCGAGCTTCACTGGACATCTTACGGTGTTTGCCTTTCCATTATGTAATAATAATTATCTGTTTTCGCCGTTATTTATCGCCCTGTGGAAAAAAAACTATTCTAAAAGAATATCGACATCGTGCTAGATACAACGTTGTACTGCCAGTTTCCAACATGATTGTTATCCCAAATGAAATTTACCATGCGATGCAAAGTGGTAATTACAACGATGTTCTGCAACAAATTCTTCAATTTTTGAAAAAGTTGTCATAAAATTTTACTTTATTTCTTCGAAGAGCAACGTTTCGACTAATGCTTTCAGGACAGCGCGACTCTTTCCACTACTACCAGTATTTCACTTCCTTGTTTCGGTGCGTATATGCTAATGGAGGCACCGTAGCACGTTCGCTATGGGCCGGGTGCAACCATGTGCATCAGGGTCAACGGTCTGTCCGTCAAGGCTGTTGACTTTTATTATCAATAAACATTGTTTGTCGTGTATCGGCAAGATTAGAAGAGGCCGATTAGGCACGCCTCCACTACAAGAACATTCAGTGAAGATGAATGAAATATTTGCAAATTTGAGGAACAATAGTGTCTTTAAACGCATTTGCATCTGAATTGGTACCGTGTTGTTCGAAGGTAATTAAATTAAGAGTAAAAGATCTCGTGACATCCGGACGTAATTTTGTTAACACAGTACGAAGAATTTCATTATTTAATATAATCCGACCACGCAGCTGAACCGCTGACGTGAGTTGAGCAAATTTCCAAAATTATGGTTATAGGCCTATGTTTTAGGGTTTCCACCAACAATTTAGGAAATAGGTCTATTCACGACGGTGCTGAATAGCTGTAAAATGGTTCGCACGCCATTCCGCATATTGGGAGTATCTTTAACACACAAAGCATCTTCTTTTTATCGTTTTTTATGGGTTTTTAGGGGTAAATTACCCTTAAAAATCAAAAATTCCAAAAAATGTAAAAAACACCTGGAGATATTAGGGTTTAGTACCTACATACCAAATTTCATGAAAATCGGACCAATAGTGTCCTCTCTGGTCGTGCATACATACAAACTTACAGACAGACACCACTCTAAAAACACTTTTTTGGGTTCAGGGAGCACCAAAACAAAAAATTTCACTAAAAATATTTTTGGGTTCAGGGAGCACCAACACAGATAATTGCACTAAACAATTTTTTGGGGTTCTGGGAGCACCAAAACAGATAATTCAACTGAAAATTCAAATTCGAACATTTTTACGAAAACAATACTTTCTCCATATACTACGTATAGGGTGGAGAAAGTAAAAATTACTACTGGTAAAAAAAAGAGATTCCGGTTGTTGGATTTTTAAGTTTATATGTTTTAGGGTTTCAACCACCTATTTGGTAAATTAGTCTACTCACGAAACCGCTCAACGGCTGCTTGCATGCACGAAATATATTAGTAGAATTTGTTTGCACCTCAGCCTCAAGCCCCGGTTCACCTTCATTCCGAATGCACCGACAAAACTAGATTTCCGAGTTTGCACCTCGACCATGCAGCCTCGGCTTATGGACTGGCGCTTAGCGAGTTTGCACCTCAACCTCGAATCATGGACGGCTTCGCTTCGCTCGCAGCCCGGCCGTCAACCTCGGGATCAGAAGTTGACCCGTGGATTGAACCAAATACTTTTGTGGTATTTTACGTTCTGACAGATTTCGGGTGAACCAGACGGATTTCCTACTCAAGTTTATTTTCGCAATACTAAAAAAACTAATGAGCAAATTTTATGTTCCTTAGGAAAGTCATTTAAACTGCGGTTTAGTTACAAAAAATTTCACATTTTCAACTCACCCCAATTCTATTTGGAAAAGAAATTCCGTGCTTCCGCGAGGTCAATGCTTCATAAATCAGTAAAAAATTGTGCAAAAATAGGACAAGAAGCTGTTTAGTTATAAATGATAAATACATTTTCCTGTTTATAATATCAACTCCTATAAAAACCAGTGTACGTCCGTACGTGAATAACATACAATATGACAGCTGATTTCACCCATCATCTGTAATACTCAAACAAACCCAGTGTGTATTATAGTTTGGGGTTGTTTACAACTTCAATCGTAATAATTTCTTCTGAAGTTGATTTTTTTTAAGTATGAGTTATAGAACTAATGTATGCTATTATACACGTTATAATATTTGTTTTGCGGTTATAAACTGTATATAAATACAACCTTTCATCATGAATATATTTGTTTATACAAATTTACCTATTCGTTTAGCTTCGGAAACATTCGTACATCTTCGTATAACATATAAACATATTCGATTATTAATTTCTTCACTATAATATTAATAACTTCTAAATCATTTGATCTATCAATATGAAATAAAAGCAATTAAAATGTAGTATTTTTATCTTCCTTTAAAAATATAATAACGTATGTAAATAAAAATGTTTAATAAATAGGCCTACAGTTTTATAATCCTTATTATTGTACACATTTACCGAGTTAAAAATCCCCGTCAGCATAGTCAGGTAGGCCTTGATGTTGTTTTTAAATAGTTTGTCTTTTTAAATGATGTATTTCTTATGTGTAATCAGCCTGTGATTTTTCACGGAGACTTACTAGTAGTTTAAATAAAACACTTGCATACAAAAGTTTAAAAAAGTACTCTTAAAGACAACACGTATACAGAATACTCCTACAGACAAATTAAATGCGCCCAACTTAAAGAAGAAGACTTAAATTTCGTTATAAATAATTGTACTGTTTCATCAACTACATGTAAAGAGTTCCTGTACCTGGTGACGTAAGTTCTGATTTAGTCGATGACGACTCTAACTCCCGGCAATATAATAGTGGTTTTTAAACTTTAAGCCTTGAAATCCAAGTAGGTGTCGGAGACGTAGGTCGGAAAACAATGGAATTTATAGCCGGCAGTTGTTTTAAAGATTTACATTTGATGTTTACTAAAATCGCAACCAGAAGGAAACTGAAAGGTTGGAGTTTTCGAAATTTTTGTTTTTTCTCCGTAATGGTTACTTACGCTATTCACACGGAATTGGAACAACCTAAATTCTAACAACTGTAGGATCCTAAAAATTGGATAAGCCAGAAATGCAATACACAACATTGAGGCTTCCACCGTGGACCACGTCGACTTGGGAGAAACCAGGTCTAAAGATGTCTGCCTCATCCTTTCAAAGATCAGCGTACCCCTTCCATCACCATCACCGGAAGGCAAAGAAATCAAGTGTATTGTAGGATATTACCCCAGAACAGATTTAAATTGAAATAATTCGACCACGCAGCTGAACCGCTGACGTAAGTTGAGCAAATTTCAAAAATTAAGTTTATAGGCCTATGTTTTATGGTACCAACCAACAATTTGGGAAATAGGTCTATTCAAGACGGTGCTGAATAGCTGCAAAATGGTTCGCACGCCATTCCGCATATTGGGAGTATCTTCAATACACAATGCACTGCGTGCTTCGCACGCCATTCCGCATATTGGGAGTATCTTCAATATACAATGCATTGCGTGCTTCGCACGCCATTCCGCATATTGGGGGTATCTTCAATATACAATGCATTGCGTGCTTCGCACGCCATTCCGCATATTGGGAGTATCTTCAATATACAATGCATTGCGTGCTTCCACCATATGGCTTTGAACCGGGTACTTCTATGGTATCGTTTTGATCGATTTTGGGGGAACCAAGCGAGCTATAAGGTCGCGTAAAAAACAAAATGGTGCAGAATAACATCCTTCATTTATATTTGTAGAAAAAACTCAAAAACAAATTCATACTCGTGGGAAAAATCTAAAACAATAGTTGCTTCCGGTCCAAAAACGTGCTTCCGACTGTTGGATTTTTTTGGCTGACGAACTCGTCCGAGCAAAGTAGGCAACCAACATGTGTACCTACCAAATTTAAACCAAATCGGACTTAAAATGCGGCCGCTAGAGTGCGAACACATATTTACATATCCGATTGTTTTGATAGTTACACCATCCGATAGGGAATCAAAAGGGCTACAAAAAAGGTATCTTGACATTTTTCGTTAAAATGTACGGTTTTGGAGTAATTTAGGTTTGAAATTTTCAAACAGCCGCCATTTTGAAACGCATGATTAGATTTAATCGTTTATTTTTCTTGAGGTATATCATTGTCAGATGAAACTCCATGCCAAGTTTGAACTCAATCAGTAAAACCGTTCTCTAGATATGAATTATTTTGTACAAAAAACAAAATAGCGGCTATCTAGGAAACTAAGCGTTTTAGGACCTATGTTAATTGAAAGTTTTGTTCTTGTTTTGACCAAAGGAACAATTTGTGGAAGTCTGGAAACATAATTTGGGAACACCCTGTATATATATACAGGATGGACCAGCTAAAGTGTGACAATAGCTAACTTTTAAAATACGAATCGGACAAAAATGTTTAAATAGAACATCTGCCCTTAATTTTTGATACCTTTTGGCCTGTGTATACAAAATTTTCAAAATCCGCCATTTTGAACCCAATATGGCGGCCAACTTCATTTTTTAAAATGGAAACCCCCATTTTTATGATGTTTTTGGATTTTATGGGCAATTTTAAGACTTTTTTGTTCTTTACATTTTTTTTATAAACCTAATGGTTCTCATGTAAAATGAAGTCGAAGTTTCATTTTCTTACAGCTAATCACTCATAAAGGTTACAATAACCAACTTCTAAACCATGCTTCAGACAAGAAACCTTTTTTGGGGCACTTGCCTTAATTGTTGACACCTTTTGGACCATGCATAAAACATTTCAAAATTGTTAGGTCTACAATAAAAAAAAAAAATACTCTTTTTATGTTACAATACTTTATCAAAGTTGTTTTATCATGGTGTACATTCAAGCAAAATGACATAAAATTACTCTAAAAATGTAAAAAATTGTTTACAAGAAGTGCTTGAAATGATGTCCTTCCATTGCGATGCAACTTATCATTCTTTCATGGAAATGTCGTCGAACTCTTTGCAGCATCAGTGGTGTTACTAGCAATCAGGCCTGTCTGATTCTTTCTTTCATGTTGTCTCTTGTTGTGGGCGCGGTTTCCATTACTCGTTCCTTAAGAAATCGCCAGAGGAAGAAATCCATAACAGTAAGATCTGGCGAGCGAGCTGGCCAGCTTACAGGTCCTCCTCGTCCTATCCATTTTTCTGGATAGAGTTGGTCCATCATAAGCCTACTGCAAACAGCGAAGTGCGCCGGGGCTCCGTCATGTTGCATCCACATGGTGTTCCTAACATGTAGTGGTAAGTTCTCCAGAAGCTGAGGTAAGATGTTGAACAAGAAGTCAGAGTACATCGGGCCGTTCAAATGTCCTTCAAAAAAAGTGCGGACCAATTACACAATCACCAATAATGCCACACCACACATTCAGAGACCAAGGATGTTGATGGGGAACACCTCTCATCCAGTGAGGATTAACTTCGGCCCAATAATGCATGTTATGGCGGTTAACTTGCCCTGTGTTGGTAAAGGTAGATTCGTCGGAGAACAATACACTGTTGAAAAACAAGGGCTCTTGTAGATGTTTTTGACGTGCCCAGTTGCAAAAAGCTTTCCGATTGTTGAAGTCATTGCCGTGTAAATCTTGGAGCAGTGAAATGTGGTAGTAGTGAAATTTAGCTGATTTTAAAATTCTTAAAACAGAAGTTTTACTAATGCCACTTTCAGCATAAATCTTCCGACTGCTAGATTGAGGTTGTACATTAACATATGCTAGTACATTAATGGAGTTATCTTCATTTGTTACAGTTTTAGCCCTTTTTTTATCAGTATGGATAGACCCACTATTAACAGTACTGTGGTATAAACTAGATTAAAAGGCAACAATGAAGAATCCGGAAACAGCTGTTGCATTGTTGTAAAAAGATAACCAGCGTGACTGCTTTATTTCAAAGGCGTTTAAATACAAACCACTTTAACAATACTAATTTTAGTATGTGTCCTAAATTGCTCAATTGCGTTTGAAAGCTTTAATTAAATTTTATGGGAGAGTGATGGTTTGATATTTTATTGTACTAATTTGAAATAAAAAAGTTGGTTGTCTGAAGCATGGTTTAGAAGTGGGTTATTGTAACCTTTATGAGTGATTAGCTGTAAGAAAATGAAATTTCGACTTCATTTTACAGGAGAACCGTTAGGTTTATCAAAAAAATGTAACGAACAAAACAGTCTTGAAATTGCCTATTAAATCCAAAAACGTCATAAAAATGGGGGGTTTCCATTTAAAAAAATAAAGTTGGGCTCCATTTTGGGTTCAAAATGGCGGATTTTGAAAATTTTGTATACAAAGTCCAAAAGGTATCAAAAATTAAGGGCAGATGTTTTATTTAAACATTTTTGTCCGATTCGTATTTTAAAAGTTAGCTATTGTCACACTTTAGCTGGTCCACCCTGTATATATATGATTTTTAATGACACCCCAAAATGTGTTCTGGGGACCATGATCGGTGCTCATTTGCTACTCCCGACCTTGGGTCTTACCATAAGGGCCACTGCAATAGCTCATTTTTCCTGTGGAAATTTGCTAGTAAGTATTGGATGGCAAGGGCTGTAATTTAAGTTTTATCTTCATAATATTATGAAGAATATCAACAATTTCCTCAGAATATATGCTAAATGTTTAAAGTTTTTCAATGTTTAAAGTCCCTGAGCCTATAACCGAAGTTACACTACAATTTCCATAAAATGCAACCTCTGTTTCCACTTGTCTCGCTACGAGTGTAAATGGGAAGCGAGCGACGAAACCACGTGTTTACCGCGGCAGTCGGGGAACGAAGAGCGCAGAGGGCAGAGGTTTCTAAAGATTTTGCGTTGGGATGAGACCGTGGAAAGTTAATATGTTAAGATTCTACATATGTCTTGCAAGACTCATAAACTGCAAACGTCTGACAACGCTTCAACATTACCGCACTGGAAGCAACTTTTAACGAGCTATGGTTTAATGTGAGTTTATCCATCTCTTTCTAAACCGACAGATAGCAGCACACTGATTTATTGAACTTGCTATCCATTTTTATTAGCAGTCGTGCTGTCTACGCTCGAGAATAGCATGTTACTTCTTTAAAAAAAAATAACTAAATTGTAAAATTAAATTTATAACTGACTAGGGGA
>JAGFPH010004928.1:541-13803 GCA_018207615.1 Philaenus spumarius | reverse complement strand
TTCAATATACAATGCATTGCGTGCTTCGCACGCCAACCCGCATATTGGGAGCGTTTTCAATACACAGTACATTGCGTGCTTCTCACGCCAACCCACATGTGGGAGTATTTTCAATATATACAATGCATTGCGTGCTTCGCACGCCAAGCCCCGTACTGGGAGTATTTTCAATACACAGTGCTTTGCGTGCATCGCACTCCAACCCCCGTATTGGGGGTATTTTCAATACACATTACATTGCGTGCTTCGCACGCTAACCCACGTATTTTGGGTATTTTCAATATACAACGCATTGCGTGCTTCGCACGCCAACCCGCGTGTTGGGAGTATTTTCAATACACAGTACATTGCGTGCTTCGCACGCCAACCCGCATATTGGGAGTAGCTCCTTTCCCAGGTAGGGGTACCCTGGCCCCTCCTCTGCCCATAGGTATGGGCGCCAATGCCACTAATATCGGGTGTAAATACCTACAGTTAATCTGTACCGCGAAACCTATACATGTTCACACAACAGACTGTATAATTAATCATACTGGCCTAGGTTACAAATTAGAGCATACATCAAATACTTGTATAACTTGCGGGAATTGTGCGAAGCGGAACCTAACCTCATCCGACTGGTCTATATTATGTAATTAATTAGTGCGTGATAGTCTATTGAAAGGCTTTTCCTGGAGCCATTGTTAAGAGAAGACGGGCTGACAGACAGCTAACAATAGAACTGAAATCTTATACACGTAATGGACAACGTTATTAGCGAACTTCCATAGGAAAGATGATCGATTGCAGTAAGACCTAAGGTGGGGAGTGGGCAATGGGCACTGATCATTGTCATTGAAAATTGTATGTACATAATATACAGGTTGTTACAAAAAGGTTGTCTTTCAATTTGTAATAAAACATAAATTAAAATAGTACAATTTGGAGTTTTTCTAGTCCCTAGTTTTAATGGAATTGAAATTCGAAATTGTTAAATGGCCGCCATTTTGATTTTTACTAACCAAATTTTTGCAATTAAAGCGTCTTTCGATTTGAAATGAAAAGGGCTTCAAATTTAGTGCCTAGTAAAATTTGGTTTTAGTAGCTGGTTTTCATGGAATTTGACTTTAAAAATTTTATATGGCAGCCATTTTGAAATTTGATGAGTCCGATCAAAGATATTTTTGGAAAATGTTTATAGCTATAGAGTTAAAGTGTATACCAAGTTTCATAAAAAAAATATCTCCAAGGGCTTTTGAGTTATTAATTATTTTAAAACAAATACAAAATGGCGGATTACGGCTAAACTAAGCCGAAATCGAAAAACTTTTATACTACATTTTCGACTTATTTTTGCATGTAAAATCTGAACGTGCATAGCCCGCTACAAAAAAAACTAAAAAATTTTCAAATTTTAAAAAAATTATGGTTTTAGGCTAATTTTGGTTGTTGTAGACAATTAATAAGAAATTATGTTTTTATTTTTTTGTCGATGACTCAGTTATTCTTTGACCTACTGAAACTACAAAAAAAAGCATTTTGTCTGTAGTTAAAAAAGGAAAATATTTTGTTTCTTGTACATTTTTTGTAAAGTTAACGGTTTTCAAGATATTCCACGTTAAAAATTTGTAACGGTCGCCATTTTGAAAATTATAAAAATAAATTCTTTGTGTTTGGTACAACATATAAAATGCTTGTATTCCAATTTTGAACTCGATATCGTATCTATTTCCAGAGTTACAATGAGTTTTTGTAAAAAAAACAAAATGGCGGATTACGGCTAAACTAAGCTGAAATCGAAAAAATGTTATACTACATTTTCGACTTATTTTTGCATGTAGAATCTGAAAATGCATAGCCAGCCCAACCTTTTTGTAACACCCTGTATATAGCCTATATGTACATATGTGTTGCTTCCGATTGTTCGATATTTTTGCTAACGAACTAGAAAACTAACGTGTGCACCAAATCGGAAGTAAATTGCGGCTGTTTGGCCAAATAGTAGTGAGCTCTAAGCCATAAAATTGACCCCCGCCCCCCACGCACAGACACACTCACTTTGCCTACCTGTCTCTAATCGTTCTTCTATGAATCACCAACTAACCCTAGTACTACAAAATAACATTTCTCTAACCGTTAATGTTACTTAATTTTTACACTAATTACTGAACTCTAAATGTTATTCCTCGCAAAATGAGTCCAAACGCGATACAATTGTGACAATTTTAAGCGGTTTTACGGTCAGTAGGTTACAATATCGTAAATTTGACTCTTAAAAATGATTATTGAGATTTTATTTGAATCAGCACAATAACATACATAATTACAGTCATTATTACAGTGATTTCAAACGTATGGAAAAAACAAAGAAACTAAATCAGAATCAATGTACTAGAATTACTGTAATTATATATGTTATTGTAATCGTGTTAATTCAAATAAAATGGCAATAACCATTTTTAAGAAGTCAAATTTCCGATTTTGTAACCTACTGACCATAAAACCGCTTAGAGTTGTCACAATTACACCGTGTTTGGACTCATTTTGCGAGGAATAATATTTAGATTTCAGTAATTAGAGTAAAAATTAAGTAAATTTAACGGTTAGAAAAATATGATTTCGTAGCAAAAGGGCTGGCGATTCATAGGAGAACCGTTAAGCAGGTAGGCCGTGTGAATGCGTCTGCGCGTGTGAGAAGGAGGGTCGATTTTATAATCTATATCAAAGCCCACTAAAGAATACCGTTGCGAGGCGGCCAATAGGATGGGCGCGCAGCGTTGCCATATCTACTAGCCTCGAACGCTCCTGGTATTTACCGCTCGAGGCTTGATCGCACAGTTTAAAGAATTATAAATGCCTTGAGTCAGCCGCAGTCAGTTAGAAGCGTGGGAAGAACGTGACAACGTCGCACTACGGCGACTGGAGCGTTCAAGGTCTCGGTGTACACAAGCCCGTCCCTCAACGGTATTCTTTAGTGGGCTTTGATATAGAGCGCTCGGCTGTTTGGACAAAGTATAAAGTGCAAACGTATACATTCGTTTTAATGACACCCCAAAACATGTTCTGGGGACCATGATCGGTGCTCACTGACCATTCCCAACCTTAGGTCTCGCCACAAGAGTCGCAGCAATAGCTCATATATTTCCTATGGAAATTCAATAATAAATATAGGACATTATTCTGAGCATTTTATTTTGTAACACGACCTTATAGCCCGGGTCAGGTCCCCCCAAAATCGATCGAAACGTAAAATACCATAAACAGACGTGGGGGATGTTACTTTGGCGCAGCTTCTGACCAGAGGCCGCAAGGTCGAGACGCAAAATGCGCAAAGCACAGTCCATAATCCGTAGCCGCAAAGAAGATGCGGAAACTCGCTACGAGCGGAACAAAGCAACGCGTGAGCCGGGGACCGTAATATTTTTCGTACATATATCCAGCGCCTTCGTGGATAGTCCAATTTAGCAAATAGTTGGTTGAAACCATAAATAAAACGTATAAACTTCAGCTGCGTGATCGAATCTTTATTATCCGAAACAATTTGTTGGGAAATTACTAAAATATCCAATTTGCCTGGATAAAAATAATATAGAGTTAAATTATTGCGTGAAATCATTGTATTTGGATAACCTAATAGAACTCCGATCCAATGCACTATTGCAATCCACTGGAAATTCGACGATAGTGGCGCGATCTATTGGGGAAACGACGGAAGCGGTGTGTAGCACTAATGCTACCAATGATTTCTCCCTAGCGCTACCTCGCGGCGCGATCATGCACTATTTTCCCGACAACCTTTTTTCGGCACACAGCCTCCGTATGCATGCATGATCTACTTTATTATTCATGATCTATGGCTGTATTGTCTTTTTTTTCAAATAACAACTTATTATAGAGGTACCGGTACCCACATGTGGTGGCATTTGTTGGTTATTGTTTTTGTTATTTTAACAACCAGTATATTGTATTCGTAAAAACCAAAATTCATTACTTGGGTTACAATCCAGACGTAGAGATTTCCGTTCTTTTGACACACAGTAAGTTATGCCAAGTACGTCGAGATCCTAATGATAAATCGACATTTTTGTGTAAGAGAGGTACAAACCGTAATAAAAAAAACAATTAATATTTTTTTTAAACAATTAATATTTTTTTAAATTAATTAATATTTTCTTTAAACAATTAATATTTTTTCCCAATAGAATTTCAAAATCACGTTTTCAGCGGCAAAGCCATATATTTTGTTCAATAATGATATTAGTTGAGTTAAACATTTTACATGCAATAAAAACAACTTAAGGGTCGGCTCTAGTAAAACAGAAAACAACCTGCGACTCCCTATAGCGGCGGTAGGTTACGCGGACATTGCTCATCCTAAATCCATTTAAAACCAGCAATTATTCAAATAGCGTTTTTTTAAAAATACCAAACTCTTGGGGACAAAATTCTTCATCCGAATGGCTTGGTAATTTTTCGCTATAATTAATAGCTACAACGTAAAAAATATTAAAAATCACCCTATAGCGGCGGTTGGTTACACGGACATTGCTCAGCCTAAATCCATTTAAAACCCGCAATTGTTCAAATAGCGTTTAAAAAAAAATACCAAAATCTTGGGGACGAAATTCTTCAGGCGAATGGCTTGGTAGATTTTCCCTATAATTAATAGTGACAACATAAAAAAATATTAAAAATCAATGTTTTAAATTGTTAATAAATATTAAACAAAATATTTTTCTTAATTTTTAAAAAGCCATTTGCATGCATATTGACCATAGCTTTAAAATGACATATCGTTTATAATTTTCCGATCAAAATAAAGGAAAAATTTGGATTTTAATGTAACATTGGTCTTATGGAGTGTCAGCCAACATGGCCGACAGCTAGAGCCGACCCTTAAGTAATTTGAACTTGATACATATAATTTATTTTTCCTTTAATTGTGGTTAGGCTACTGCAAAATTATTTAGATTCTTAACTTAAATCATACATGGCAAGCAAATAGGTCTGAACCGATTAAGTGTTTAAAGAGTCTGCTCTTTCTTATCAAAATACCATGGGAGACCCCTGCGTGTTCCGCACGCCAACCCCGTTGGAAACTTCTATACACATAATTATGTTGTTTATTTTTTTAATATATAATAAAGGTGTAGGATTAATAATAACCCCAAAGCTAAAATAATAAATAATGTTAAATGTCGAAATCAAATTATTTCTTATATTTTATAACAGCAATTATAATAAAGATTTAAAGAACCAGCAAGGCTCAGGTCTACACTTTAAAAAAAACCTAACCTAGAAGTTATAAATACAGTACAAAGTTTGAAATAAACTGTTAATGGAAATATTACAGCAAACAGCTGTTATCTGTCATCTTATTCAATTGGTAGCTATGGTAATATATGTAAGTACATATTAATATGTTTATTTATCAGTCTAGGCCTAACCTAAGATTTTTTCCGACTAAATTTACAAATATTGAAATTAAAAAATGCTGTTATCGAAGTGAAACTTTTTATTAGTAAAACTATTTTTTCAATCGGTTCAGTAGTTCGAGAGATTACCCCCTACATACAATCAAACAAAAAAACTAACTTTACCTCTTTATAATATTAGTAATGTTTTTTTTTTATAGATATATAATAAATGTGTAGGATTAATAATAACCCCACAGCTAAAATGGTAAATAATGTTAAATGTCCAAAATCAAATTATTACGTATATTTTATAACAGCAATTATATTAAAGGTTAAAAGAACCAGCAAGGCTCAGGTCTACTCTTTAATAAAAACCTAACCTAAAAGTTAAATTACAAATAATTGCATCAAAGTTTGAAATCAGCTGTTAATGGATATATTAGAGCAAACAGCTGATTACTGTATCAACAATAAACATATTTATTTATTATTTAGTATGGCACGTCCATTGCCGTAAAATATTTAGTATATTTTTTATGTTCAATAGATGCTGCTGTTTTTCAAAAAGTAAGTTATATAAAATCATGCTTGTATTCAAATGTAATGATTGTTGTGTTCAAATTTAAAAGTAATCGTTAGAACTTTCGGAGATTTGAGATTTTGAACAAAACGAACATTTTCATTTTTTATTAAAATACTATTGCTATATATATATATTATGTTCTAACGTGCCGGTGAGACTTAAGACACGGTAGAGGTGACTCATCCCTAGCGAGTCATCTTGTACTAGGAAAGGTACAATAGAGCTTCCCCCCCCCCTCCTTATTCCAACTAACGAATTCATCGTAATTCTATTATCACGCAGCAAATAAAATTAATCTTACGGAAATTCTCTTCCAGCTGTTTCATAAAGTTGTTACTCGCTAAAAACATTGCATAAGCTCAATGACTACATATCAATAAAACGAAAAGTGCCAATGTTAAAAATTCAGACCAGGGAAGCACGTATAAAAGTGTGTTTGCGCAATCGGTCGCTAGGATTCGACACGGTCACATGACAATCGGACCTCTCTGTCTCTCCTTCACTTTCTTTCCTTGTCCCACACTCGGCCGGCAAAACGCGCCCCGAGAGCCCCTAGCGGCTGATGGCGCAAACTCACTTTTATACCTACTTTCCTGCCTGAATCCTACCCATTCGAATTGTTCGTCTTATTGATATGTAGTCATTGATATGGTACACAAACTTAAAATTTAATAATTTTATCAGACTGTTTATTCTTCCAATAAAAATTGACCCCAATAAAAGAAATTAACCGTCTTTGATGAAATCCACTTTTATAGAAAAGCCGATTAGAAATACTGAAAATAAAGAATTATCCAAGTTAGCCTAAATCACACTTCAATTAATTGTTTTATAACTTTCCAATATGTGCAAACGAGAAGTGCATACTACGCATACTAAAGCCTTGTATTGGAATTAACATTACATACTGTAGGTAGGAACATCAAGTGTTCCAATTAATGTTGTAATTACTGCAAGATATATTAGACATGGCGGCCTTGTTTATGGGGGGAGGGGGTGAAACGTTGGGGGATTATACAGGGTGTTATTGAAATAACGGTTATTCGTTGATACACGTACCGTATGATTGTACACGTTTTTCCTTCATGACCTTTTGTCGATAGCGAAAACATCAGTGCCAATGCCTCCGCCCGAGAGGAAGTTGATTACAGCACGGATATTAGCGAATTTCCATAGCTAATAGTAGGAAACGAGACAAAAATCACGAGATAATGTGCATTAAATGACTTTTTCGCAAACAAAAAACATGCGAGTGACCACTGGAATCAGAATTAACTATCAGTGAGCTAAATCGATAGTAAAAGAGCAAGAACTGACGAGATATCTAAAGGTTGCACATCAACTCATCAAGGGAGGACCAGCGAGGGACGAATGGGGTTCGCCCTCCCCCCCGGTGTCAGCAAAAAAAGATAAAAATCAAAAAAAGATAAAAATTTGGCTAAGATAATGTTTAGGAACAATGTCGGGAAAATTTAAAAGAATTAAAATTGTATACCTTTTTACATGTAGCCTACTGTTTTAGACGTTTTGAATTTTGTACATGGAAGAAAGTTAAACTCAAACCAATAGCATGCTTAAAAATTTAAGTAGCCTACAATAAAAAACATACAAGTTTGTTTACATGAAAATAAATATCAGTACCAATGTGTATGATTTATTTGTTTCAAAGAATGATCTTAATAACAAGATAAACTAAAATCCGGACCTTCCCCCCGTTCCCCTGGGGGTATTCCATATCCCCCTCCCGAAACCGCAACCTCCGTCCAGATCCACCCTTGCACCAACTGATGAGTCCAAGTTTGGAAATCTACTGAAAGCCGATCGTTATAAACAGTAGGCTAGGTAAGATAACAAATAATTCAACCAATTTGACCAATTGACCAAATTTCCAAAATTAAGTTTATAGGCCTATGTTTTAGGGTTTCAACCAACAATCTGGGAAATAGGTCTATTCACGACGGTGCTGAATAGGTGCAAAATGATTCGCACGCCATTCCGCATATTGGGAGTATCTTCAACACACAAAACATTGCGTGCTTCGCACGCCAACCCCCGTATTGGGAGTATCTTCAATACAAAATGCATTGCGTGCTTTTTTACAAAATTTTCTAAAATGTAGGAGTCTACTTAAAATTTAAGAAATCGATTTGGAAGAAATTTTGTAGGTCAAGCACTTTGAAATAAACATTTTTTGTCTCTTGAAATTTTTTCTAAAAACTCTTCCTTTTCGACATATTAGCAACTTTATGTCTATTTATTTCAACACGTTTAGGACCGCCATTTTGTTTTGGGTGGTCCGATTTTTATTTTATTTGTGTCATTTTCCTAGTCTTAAAAATATACCTTTAAAATGAGGTATAATATGACCATTCTTCCCTTTTAAAAATTTTGAGTTGCCCCCAAAATCCCCCATTTTTAGGAGATACTCAAAATTTCCGATTGCTTCAATAGCTACTTTGGGTTAAGTTAGTATCGTTCCCCAAAGGATATTTGTTTGTTTTAACAACAATAGTAGACCACTCCCGACCTTAGGTTTCACCATAAAAATAAGAGTCATTGGTCGCAAATAACTCTGTGGTATAGGCTCCCAAAAATATGAGTAACGAGTTGTATACTGCGCCAGTCAGTAGAAAACAGTAAACGGAAGCGTAATGTCTATATTTAGGCAATGAATACAGAACTTATACAGAACATGGCGCAACGCCCACGTTATAGATACAGCCCAGTTTTATTTGAATGTGGCAAACTTAGCGCGGCGGCCGCTAGGTAACGAGAGCGCTACTGTCGTCTGTACGGCAAGTGTGAGTGAGACAGAGAATGAGCTAGCACGCACTCCCTAACGGTTATAATGAAAATTATAACAACTCCATTAAGTAATTTAATAGTATTATCAGTTACGTATTATCTAGTTTTAAGGTTATGATTAATCCTACACCTATATTAAAAAATTATAAAGTAAAGTTGGGCATAATCAATGAATACAGAACCTATAAGAAGCTGACGCCCATGTTAAATATTCAGCCTAGTTTTATTTGAATCTGGCAAGCTTAGCGCGGCAGCCGCTAGGTAGCGAGAGCGCTACTGTCGTCGGTACGGCAAGTGTGACGCACTCACACCTAGCGCGGAGGATTGATGAGTTACAGACGGGTGGAAATTTTCAGCCAGCGCTGCCTAACGGCTGCCGAGCTAAGCTCGATTTGGCGGCAACCAACCGGGCTAACTAATCTCCATAAGCGTTGCGCTTCTTATAAGTTCTGTAATAATTGATTTAGGTTGACAAAGTGTCTCTTATTCTTAACGCGGGTGAACCCGTGCTTGCCAGCTAGTAAATTTTAATTATTCTCATAATCGCTCCAAGAAGAAAATACGTCACCCTGCTAACATTTTAACTGATATTCTGCCCATTAGACCGACACACATCCTCTCCGCACGAAGGCTTTAGCTAACAAGGCACAGATTAGCATATCAATAAGGCATACGTGTAGCATCTGTGGTTAAACTGTATTTACTGAACGCAGTCACGTAATGCAGCAATGAGGAGAGCAGAAGAGCACTTTACTCAATTTACCAACAGCAGTTAAGGAAACCAACAAAGAATCAGTAATGATCAAACGTTATTCAAGACGTGTGGATGTTTGGTCGAGAACGCTACTACATTAGGTATGTAGACTAAGTAGAAATACTGTTCCAGAAATCCAGGGTGAGTTTTATGTCCTGGCACACCTGGATATAATTTAAACGGCTTGAGATACCAATGTGAGACCTTGACCATACCTATTATAACATTTCTTTTACTTTTTTAGGTGGTTAAACATTTCATCCCCCTATTCGAAAGGGGGGTAACTTTAAATTTTCAAATTAATCCCCTATCATGTGACTCCTCATTTTAAAGGGCATAAAAAAAGAAATCAAATGGCGCAAACTAGAGGTCTTTTTGTTGCTCCTATCAAAATCTACAGCCATTCAGAAATACGAGTTTGAAGTACTTCCCAAAGTTATTAAAAAAATAAGTTTTCAACTCTTTATCTAATGCAAACATCATGGAAAGAATGAAAAGGTTCATTTAACAGAGTAAAATATTATTTAAAATAGTAAAAGAATTTATTTCCTTGTTCTGTTGTTAGTTACATTAAGTCAACATGCTTTGGAATTTCCCGTGTTCTTATCTTACCAGTTTCAACAGTTTCACATTGATATCTCAGGCCGTTTAAATTTTATATCCTAGTGTGCCTGGACATAAAACTTACTCTGTATATTCGGCAAGACGTTAGTTGTGTTTAATTTTACCGAAATGTCTATGATGTTAGTTCTGAGATAAAAAAAGAATGTAGTCGTGGGACTGACGACGTAAGTGAAAACCTAGCCCAAGCAATAGAGATTTTGTCTTGTTATTGAATTTAACAGTAAGCGACATCCACAGTGACTTTAAGGATCTGCTGTAGTGACGGCCATCTTAGGGTTTCATCCCATAAGAGCAATGTTAAATTTCTAACCATTTATTTTGTTAATTGTTTATTACTTAACTTAATAAGAACTGATCTAAGTTATTATTATAAACCTCTCACGAATACAAATTATACAGATTTAAACTTAAGAGCAACCAAGCAAACTTCCAATTACCACTCCTAGATGGTGCTGATAAAATATCTTTGTACTTTTACTTTACACGTAATATTTATACCGATAGTAAAGTAACTGAAGTTTTGTTAATTTGTCATTTTTCTTTAATCAAGCCTTAGTGATTTAGTAACTTTGACCCCCCACAAACCCCCTCTTAAATTTCGAATTCTTTGAAACCCTTTCTTAGTGAGCACCTACGGCCCTACAGGAAGCTACATACCAAATGTCATTCCAATCCGTTCAGTAGTTTTAGAGAAATCGTGGTTTAGTAACTTTGACCACTTCGAAAACCCCCCCTAAAATTTCGAATTTTTTTAAAACCTTTCTTGGTGAGCACCTATGGCCCTACAGGAAGCTACATACCAAATTTCAGTGAGCACCTATGGCCCTAGAGGAAGCTACATACCAAATTTCGTTCCAATCCGTTTAGTAGTTTTTCAGTTAGTTAGTGGTTTGGCTTTTATATACTGTATATAGATCATAAAATTGTTTGCAAGGTCTTATTTTAAGCACAATTACAATACGCATCCGTTTTGCATTTTAGATTTTTTAAATGCTTTTCATTTGTTATGTAATTGACATTTTGTAAGTAGCCTACAAAGTTTGCATTTTTTCCTAAAACAATAAAAAATTAATAATGAAAAGTAATTTGCAAGCCGGATCCAAATTGTATAAAGAATATTCTGGTTTTTTTTTCAGCACTCAATTACAAAAGCTGGATTTATAAAATGGTTTAAAATGAGGCAATGTCAAAGCGCTCAGCTGCAATAAATTGCACTGTTTAGATACGGCAATAGAGAGAAACACTTGCGTATCCGGTTGCTTTCTCGTTTACTGGAGCAGACCCTTAAGGGTAGCACATAGGTATGGAAAATACAAAAACTATCAGACAAGGAGCTTTTGCGTATTTTTTAAAAACAAAAATAACAATAAATTAATATTTTTTGGGTTTTTCGTTGATATTAGGCCTATAAAAAGTTATGAATTGATCACGATACAGTACTTCCAATGGGACATTTGTAGAGAATTAAAATCCCTACAAAATAGTTTTTTTATATACCCCGAACGAAAAATGTTTTACAGTGAAAACGCTTACAAACTACCATTTTTCAAAAATTCATATCCTTGTTAATTTACAATAGTAAGGGCAGATCTTTCGGAAAATTATTGTTTATTATGTGTACTTCAATCAGGCGGAAGGTGGAATTTGTCGCATTAATAGTTTTCCACAACTACAATATAAACACATTAGATCATTATCTTGCATAATGAACTATAAACCTGAGTGGCCAGATTTAAATTTACAAACGGATTCTGAAATTAGACATTAAAACCTACAATTTGTATATCTTCAATTTTTGAGTAAGGTTGATAAAAAAAAGGGGGAACAGCAGCCTGCCGTTCTTTCTCCTCCGCCGATGCAAGATAATGGCCTAAATTGTTTATACTGCAATTATCCGAAAACTATTTAATATAACGAATTTCATCTTACGCCTGTTTGAAGTACACATAATAAACAATAATAATATTCCGAAAGATCTGCCCTTAATATTTATTGTGCATTAACAAAGATATGCATTTTTTTTAAACGGTAGTTTTTAAGCGTTTCCCGACATTCCTCGGTGAAAAATGGTCCGATCGGGGTCTGTAAAAAAAACAGTTTGTAGGGGTTTTAATTCTCTACACATTTGCCATTGAAAGTATGTTGATCAATTCATAACTTTTTATAAAATATCAACGAAAACCCCAAAAAGTCCTAATTTATTCTTATTTTTGTTTAGGCTATAAAAAATGCGCAAAAGCTTCTTGCCTGATAGTTTTTGTATTTTCCATACCTATGTGCTATTGTGGATGTCGCTTGCTGTTAAATTCAATAACAAAATCCTTTTTTTTGCTCTATTGGGTTGGCTAATCAGCATAAATATAAATCGTTGGTTATATTGGTTAAATCCGAAATTGTATCATTATTTTTATCTTGTCCCATATAAAATTGAAATGTAAAAAATACAAAATAACATAATAAGCATAAATTGTCTATATTCTATATGAAGGGTATCAATTAGATCTGGGTACGATTTAATATTTCGTACATAAGGACAATTTGAAGGTAGATGTGATTGAGGAACCTACTCTATGTAAAAATACTATTGTATTAAGATATAAAAAAAATTATCCGCCATTTTGAATGTAACTTTGTTTTTTTTTTTTAATAGGAAGGTGGTCATGTGATACTTTATTTCGATGTAGAATTTCAAGAACAAACCAACGGTGAAATTTGCACATCCGTATTTTTAACCGATTAAAAATGGCGGCCAAAAACAACGAAATCGTGTTTGCCGATTTTGCCCCATTTTTCTGTACGGTACTATTTTAATATTTATTTTTTTATTTTTTTTTATTCAGAATTATATAAGCTTTCAAACGATATGCAACACAATGATATTTGGTTGAACCACTCGAAATCAATTTTGAAAAAATCAAAATGGCTGTAACTCAAAAATTTTAAATACTCCAAAATAAAGTTACATTCGAAATGGCGGATCCAAGATAGAGGATAAATTTTTCGATGTCTTAATAAAATAGTATTTTTACAAAGAGTAGGTTTCTCAATCACACCTACCTTCAATTTTTACTTTCTCCACCCTATACGTAGTATATGGAGA
>JAGFPH010004927.1:62976-91583 GCA_018207615.1 Philaenus spumarius | reverse complement strand
TACATGATGTTTAATCTTCAATTTTGTAAAATTTAAATTGAACGATTTTGTTTCATTAAGGTTATTGCGCCATTTTTTTTGTATATTGGATCTCTGAACTTCATACATTTTTCTTTCGAGTGGCTATAATTTCAGTATCGTCTGCGAAGGTAGCGATTTGAGTTTATACTGTGGTAGGAAAAACGTATAAAGAACTGGACCAAGCACACTTCCCTGTGGAATCCAACCTATTTTTAAAAAACACTTCTAGGTTGTGACAAATAAGGAAATACACAATGAAACTATATCAATGTACTGAAAAATCCAAACATACTTTTACATTTTGACTGTGTATGAAACATTGGAGGCACTATAAGTTACTGGTAAAAGTATTTTGTTTTGTTCTATAACGATTAAGGTTAAGTGCACAATTTTAAATGTTTAAACTTATAATTGCTGAATTAATCTGCTACTTCACTGATATCCCTATCTAATTTCCAAAGCTAAGTGTATTACATTTACGTTAACATTTTGTATTTTTTAAGGAGTTACAAAAGGGTAGAATTATTTCTACTTTCCTTCCTTTAAATTTACATCATTTATGTGTTCTTTTTAATGACAGACATGTTTCCTTCCTTTCCTTAATCCTTCTTTTAATTTCCAAGGTCTGGATTGGCTAACTTGATTCAATTAAAGTGAACAAAGGGGAACCATCACCCGTTAAACTTAGCCCACTATAAAGTTCTATTTCTTTCTCGTAAGAAATTAAATGTATGTTTTGTATGTAAAGATATTCAATAAGGTAACTTTATTACATTTTCGGTTTTCTTAAAATCTGAATATCTAAGTGTAAAAAATATTATATCTAAAAATTTATTTACTGCGGGTATGACAAAACTAATCTAAATCTGAACGAAGTGAGAAATGTATTTCAAACATTCATAATGCACTTGTAGAAGTAAAAACTAAGTAGTAGTGAGAAATATTACTTAGTAACATTAAAAAAAAAATGTTTTACTTTAATACACAATAGTTTTAAAAGTGCATGACTACAATTTGATTTTTATTATAGACCTCTTCAGTTACAATGCTTTAAAAAAAACCGGATAGAGAGTTGTAGCTAGATAATTATATATACATTATTTTGTTTATAAAGGCAGTTACTGAGTGCAATCAAAAACTGTTTTTGAAGCACAAAATTTAAAAAAAATGATCGAATAGTAAGGTTTCCAAAGCAAGCTGTTAAGAAAGAATAACTCTAGTCTTGCAATAACACCTCAGAAATTTAGTAATATTAAAAAGACTTTAAAACACTTGAATCGGTATTTTTTAAAAGGGCTTAAGTCATCTTTTTGGCCAAATTCACTTTTAAGTGGATTCCAATATTTCTTGGATAGGCCTATCAGTGTGAGTTAAAAGGGCATTTGTCTGGTGGTTTAGTATGATGTTATGGCCATTTGAACATTTTGATTTGTTTTGAAAGGGCATTAGTCTTGACTTGTGCCTTTTTAAAAAAGATCAGCAGCAAAACAGCTGGAACAGGTAAGCTAATCACATGGCTGTAAGAGTGAATTCAGCTGTCTGCTAGGCTGCTTAAGCTTTGTGTTTTGTTGTATACTTATTCAGTTTGCATGAATGTAATTTTTAGGTTAATTGTGACTTATAATACTAACTAACTAAAAGTGGAGTTTTTTTTAATCGATAAATGAGTGGGACAGAAAATGATGAAGACAGGAAGAGGAATAGAAGAAAGGCAAATCCAGATAATTATTTTGCATAACAAACATAAAAACTAACTTAAGTTCCATTTATCAGTATCACGAGGGGGAGGGAAGAAAGAGTCCTAATGAAGTCACAACATTTTTAAATGACTACCTCAAACACGTCCCAAACACTTTTACAGAACTAAGGGTGAATTCGGACAATTGCGCAGCCCAAAACAAAAATCAGACCTTAATTCGGTATCTGTTATTTTTAACAGATTCGGGGAGATTTGCAAAAGTCCAACAATTCTTTCCTATCAGAGGGCATAGTTTTTTTCCCTGCGATAGGGAATTTGGCATAAATAAAAGAAAATTGAAACGACATGACCTAATATTTTCATTGCATGAAGTGACTAAACTGATTACCGTATTGAAAGCAGCATACCAGGAAGGTTTCTGGTTACAGAGGTAAAAGCAAGCGAAATCATAGATTTTAAAAACTGGTGGAAGTTGTACTATAAAACCAATCCTACGGCAATGGAGTCTCGAGGGAAGAGTCAAAGAGAGCGAATAGGCTTCTCTATAAGTTCGAGGCATCAATTCATTTTTGAAGAGATCATCAAAGGAATCATTAGGGTATACAAACATTAACTGATTGAAATTCTCAAGTTTTAATATGACGAAAACACCAAACATACAGCTGTTAGTAGCAGACAACCAGGCCTATCAAAGCGGTAAAGTTCCAATAAAGGAAAACAAAACAAAATAAAGGACTTTAGGAAATTTATTCCATACGTGCCACACGATGAAGAGGAGTTTTACAAAACCCTTTTAGAATGGCCAGTGACAACAAACACAGACTTCGAGGATGATTAAAGAGTGCAGAGACAACAAGTGTAGCTCAATTTATAATTTCAAGTATTTTTAATATTTCAAAATTTTGTCTATTACAACATTTTAATTAGTTGGTAATTTATTGTATTCTAGTTTTACTTAAATAAATAAGCTAATTTCTTGTAATTTTTCCAAATTTAATTACTTGAACCATAAATAAATGCCTTTTTTTTAAGGGCATAAGTCATTTAAGTTAATATTTTTTTTTACAAAATTGATAAAAATTTGTTGTTTAAGATTTTGTAGGCTAAATACTAGATTCATATTTTTATAAATTTGTTTGAATACATTTTGTTACCAAAATACTTTTTTGTTCATACAGTTTTTTTCGATTTTCCAAAACTTTAATACTTATGACCTATGCCCTTTTAAAAAATACCGATTCAATTTATTTCTTTTTTTTTATTTAGCTGCCAAGAACACTTAATTTATTAGCTTTAAGTGTAAAATAATACATTTAAACAACTTGTCTTATCGCTGTCTCAGTGCAAAACTGTAACATCTCAAAATCGGCCATTTTGAGAAAAATAAGTTTAAAGTTTTTCTCAACTGTCAAACAGAAAATTACCAGCATATATTTATAAGAACAATGTTGTAATAGTATTAAATAATTATAATGTTTTATTACTGACATTAATCAAAATAAAATACAGTAAACATACATTATATGTAGTTTAAAAAATAAATTAAATTGAATGACCCAACTTTGTGTTGTTACAGTATTGCACTAACTGCTTCACTACTACTTTTCCAGATGTTACATTTTGTTTTAGATGTTACTGTCTTGCTCTGAACAATTGTTTCTTATGTATAATGTTATTCTTATAGAAATATTAAATAATTTATAATAACTACAAAACAATATTGCTACAACAGAAAGAATCATTACTCTTACAATAAACACAACCAGAATAATACTGGTTCATGAGCTAATCAACACTAAAACATTTTGTGATGGTATTACTCTAAACAGTTCTAGAGCAACACTGTAACATTTACAAATATTAGTATTTAAACTAAAATATTAAGTTTCACGTTTTAATAACTATTTTCCTGAAAGATAACTAAACTAAAGTACCTTGGCGACCGAGCATTACTCTGTATTAAAAAAAAAGATTTTTAGGAAAATGTATATAAGTACAAGTTGCATACTGAATAAATATGAATATTTTTTGAACTTACGTACATATGAACTGTTTATGCTTTACTCTAATACCAAATAAAAATACTTTAACAGGTGTCTTTCTCCACAAAAAATGTTTTTTTAAATGTTAGAAAAAAAAGTTTTAAGCTTGAAATCAGCTGATAATGGAAATATTATAGGAAACAGCTGATTACTGTTATTATTATAGTCAATAAACATATGTAATGATTTTAAACTCCATAAGCCCAATGTTAATAATTTTAAATTTTCAAATGAGTTGTTTAGAAAAATACCAGTTTTCCTGAGGTAGTGGTTTTTACCAATCGATTTTTAAGACCCAAAAGCCTTAATCCGCTGGATCTCGAGATTGCTCGTACAAACAAACAGAGATTGCTCGTATTAGAGTATAGGATAGGATATTACTAAAACAGGTAATAATTTATTTTTATTTTGTATCCAGGTAAAAAAAAGTTAAAGTTGTAAGAGTTGAATTGTTAACAAAACTTTCTCTATTTGAATATATATTTATGGTTAATAAGTATATTATTTTCTACACCATTTTGTTTAATATGAATATTTGGAAACAAATTTTCTTAAATTTGCATTACATTTACTTAAAACAGATATAAATCTTAAAACATTGTTTGGAGAGGTAACGATTTTTACTATTACTTGGTGGAATCTATTTGATAGTTAAAATATATCGATAGAATGCATCTAACGTAATGCAGATGCTGACACAAGCTGTCCCAAGATATATAAATCGTAAAACTAAACAAAGTAATTTGAAATTAACGTGTCAAATTTGAAAAGGTTCTTTTTAGGCTAACAAGTTCTCAGAAGCATAAGTAGGCGAAGTTTGGTTTATACAATTAATCAGTTTACCTAACAAATTGAAACTCTCTTATAATCAGCAAGATGGGGAAAGTATCACTCTATTTCTTCATTTCTAAATTTGTACCTTTGTGTCGAACTATTATATTTAAATTATAAACCCTGGGTTCAGGGGAAAACTTTTATAAGATTATTGTGTAAAATGCATTGTTAAATATGTTTAATATTATGTAATAGTAGTATATCCTATACTAGTAGTATTAAGAAATTCCTGTTATCAGCTTAAAGTGTTATCGGAGGCAGAGTTTGAAGAATTTATAAATTGTAGGGATTCATTAATGCTTTGTAAATACGTTAAAATAGCATGAAAACACTCAGAGGTTTTTTAGAAGAATGTATACATGTTTACTTTAAGTTTTTGTTTATATTATAAATTGTATGTAGCTCTGTAAATATATTTATGTTTATGACTTTAATGTTTTATGTGTTGTAATTAGTATTACGAATACAATCTTAATAAAAAAAAGTTTTAATATTGTTTAGCACTTTAAACTGGTATACATTATAAATAATTTATATGCTGTATAGTGTATTGGTAGGGGAGCACTTGATCCTATTCTCGGTAATGTTAACTTATGCACCTTTTTCTCAGCTTCTGTAAGAGATATCAAATTGGGGTCTCTTTTATTCAAAAGAGCATACATTTTTGCACTTACAAGATCTAAATAACACTTAATATAAATTTCAGGAAGGTAAAGACATTTTTTATATAAAATTACCAAAAATATTTTAAAAATTATTATTGATTTAATTTTTTTATTATTGTAATTTTGCACATAATTAAGTTTTTATTGGTCTTAAATATGGCCAATAGTTAGTATTTTATGCATAAAAAATTTCAAAGACATATCTCTAATAGTCTTTGAGATATTTACTCATTTACGCTGAAAAAACTCGGAATAATAAGAAAACAAAACTGTTCAGCAAAATATTAATATATTTGTATAATACATACCTATACAATGATGAAATATTTAATATGAGCCTGCTGCATAAGATGGGTCGTGTTTTTCTGCCTCTTCATAATCATCTTCCATCTTCCTTTTTGTGATGCTGGCCCGTTGTCGAATTTTCTTAGCTATCTCATCGTTTGCTTTTTCGGCTGCGTTGATCCGTCGTTTGTCCAACATCTTCATTGTTTTTACAAAATTTAGTCCAGGTTTCAGTACCATTTCTTGCATTACCTTGCATTTTCCAATCTGACCATCATTGAAGTTTGTTACAGCTTCATAGGCCCCAAAATTTAGGGTACGGAGCCGTACAAACACTTTTTTCGGTATAAAAGTCCAAACTAGATTATTAAAGGACTCATTGACATTTTGTGTCCTTCCTTTCAAACATTTTTCTAGGAGTTCTGATTTAGATAGATCTCTAAACAGTTGTTTTATAAATAACATATTTTTTTCAGGTAAGTGAAAATGTTTATTGTATTTGTACTCTTCGCCTTTTGCCTTTGCCGCGTTGTATTTACACCACGTATTTTCTTCATTAGGGCATAGCTGGTGAGTCGGATTTTGGTCCGTCGATATAACATGGAAATACAAAGCCCAAATGGCAGATCTCATACCTTCAACAGAGTCTGTGTTTCTCCTGATTGCAAGACCGTAGTAATTTTCCAATTGCGTGATGGCAGTAAGCCTCAAACCGTTTTTACCGCTGAAGGAAGATATATCGGGGGTAGCTTTTTGGTTTTATCTCTCAACTTCCTTAGTCTAGTACCAACTCTTTTTTGTACGTGGCCAACACATTCAACTTTGGTTATATTGACCTCATTTCCATAGGGCATCTCATCACACACTGCTTGGCACGTTTTTGAGTCGCCGTCACCCAGATATTCGACGTATCGAACATTGTAGCATTCTTCGGATCTGCCAAAAATCTTGTTACTCCAGCCACCTCCATAGCCCCACTTGTTCCATTAAATTTTGCATAGCAACCAGCTTTATGTTCATTTCCAATTGGTTTTTTCTTACAGGTACAGTACTTAGACATAATATCAATATCCACTATCTTACCAGTTGTAAGGGAAGAAGCAGAAAGAATTCCATTCAGCGATGTGTGGCCACGCTTTTGCCATGAGCCATCACATGTAACAACAATGTCTCTTGGTTGTTTTTCTTCGGAATTCAGTTAAACAACCTCTTCAATTGCTACTTTCATGGATACTTTACTGACTTGTTCCGATACCGAACCTAGATAGCCTTCATGAACATGATAGTTGCTAACTGCTGCCGACTAGTTCATCATACCACTAATTTTCTCCGCAGCGGCTCTTCCTTTCCCAATGGATCGCATACTATACACTCACCTAAGATTTAAGTCATAAAATGTACACTTTTGATTGTTTACATTAGCTTCAATTGAATCAGAGTTATTTGTTACGGCATTCACTCACAGACTTTGCACTCAAATTTGATTTCACAAGCTAGCCCCGCAATGTGTTTTCTTCTTATTTATAGGCTTGCATGACAGTGTTTGCATACAGCAACATTTTGTAAAGTTTCTTCAAGAGCCTTCAAGTCACCTAAATCATATGTACTATTGTCTTCAAAGCTGTTATACTCATTCAAAGAAGCTAGTTTTTTCTTAAATGAAGATACCTTATTCCTAGGCCTAGATTCCAAATTTTCATCAAGAGAAGTAGGCCTAGGACTAGTTGCTTTTGCACTGATTGTAAACTGATTACCTTTAAACTTGTTCTTCTTGAACACTTTTACTACTTCTAGGCATTGTATTTACCAACAATAACCACAAAAAAAAGTTACTACACAAACTAAAATACTCGAAAACTTCACTCAATTCACTATTTTATTTCTAAAAGTTAGATGTTTACATCCACATACAAAACAAAGCCACAGATGATGTCTACAATAACAAAGAATCTGCTAGAGAAAGCAGAATAGCCAACATGAAACAATAAATACTGTTTGAGGTGAAAACTATGTGTATAGTATAAAGTGAATTAGCGTGAATGATTTGAGCCGTTCAGGCCGTTTTTTACTGGTGCAAGCTTTCTTTTTTAAGGGGCTTATAATGTACGCACTATCATAAATGAGGTGTCGTTTTAAATATAAAACTCTTCCTAATTAAAATCGCAAATAAAAAAGAAATTAATTTTTTTTTGAGATTTTTCAACAAGTGCTCCCCTTTGGCTATATTAGTTAGAAATGCTAACTTATCAAATTTCCATAAGGTAGGTTAAATAAACGATAGGTGTTAATACCGGAGTAAGGTACGATTTTAAACAAAGTGATTATATTCTATAAAATATTTTTTACAACATTACCTCTCTGTCATTCACCTTTCAGCCTGTTTTTGTAAATGCGGTAAAAAAACTCGTATATTAAAAATAAAAAGTATTTAAAATATACTTCAAAATGATAACTGGCATTTACTTTAATCAAATTATTTTATATTGCAGTTGTATCTTAATGTATTCTTGTTATGAAGTCTCATTTGTTTTGTTCTTATCAAAAGTTTTATATTTTTGTATTTCTATTTTCCACTCATGCTTAGAAAATTCTGTATTGAATCAAAATTCAATTAAAACTTTTAAACTTGGCACCACAAATAATTAAACTTATTTTATTTCCATGACATACAATAATATTGTTCTTATTGAGATTATATTTAAATTTTTGAAGTACTAACTTGTATATTTTTCTATGACTGATTATAATTTAGCAAATAATAACGATGGAACCTTGCCAGAGTTGCATTTACTTGTATAATTTTGTAAAACTTTTAATATTTCTAAACCTATGTGTAACAACATATTTTATAACAATTCACTTATAAATGCACGTTTGTTCCAGATTTGAAATTCTTTGAAGCAAAGTCACCTTCTTAATTCAATTTTGAAAGAAAATACGTATTTCTACAGAGAATATACCATTTTACAATGTATCACCGATTATGATTACAGGTTTTACACAATAGGATTTGAAATCATATGCATTATTTGATCATTTCTTCATAGTGGTGTATTTACTGTATATAGTGGCGCGTGACACTAATGAATTGAAAATATTTCTTCTACACTGTGCAAAATTTGTAAATAAAGTCCGGGGAAGGTATTAGTGAGAGTACAGTTAAAAATAGATTTTTACAGGTAACATATTTATAAGGTAATATATTTATAACAGATAAAAACGTTTTAACAAAACGAACTTGTCAGTACAGCTATATGTATTCTTGAAATCTTTAAAGTAATTTCTAAATATACCATTGGGAGTAAAACGTAGAATTTCCTGATTTCATCGAAAATATTTAGATTGCTACTACGATAAAATAATTGTTTAAATTAATTAGTTAATTTGTAAAAAGTAAAGTGCTTTAACTATGCCTCTATTTAATAATGTGTTTATTTGATTTGTTTTAGTTTTGTATTTGATGAATCACATGACATATGTTTTAGTTAAAATTGTTTACATAGGGTGATTGGGTGGTTTTGGGGAGTGGGTTTTACAAATAGCTTTTCTACGTTTCTCATTAAAGCTAAATAACTTTCCCAAGATTAGATATTGCATATATCTTCATTTTCTTTCTTTTATATAATAGTATTAACTGCGACATCAGTAAAAAGACTATCAAATGAAATATAATCTAATTTTATGTAATAACATTATTTTAGTATTTATATTAAAGGTAGCTTAAACATTCCTAGTTATTATTTAATTTTTCAGTATTTTATTTTCGTGTTTAGAATATTTTGCCAAACATATGTTTCGTAATAAATTGTGTGCACGAAGCAAATGCGTAAGGTCAAAATAGAAAACACTTTTTACTATAATATTTTGTGGTCTAATAGATTTACGCTAAATTTGTTGTTGTAAAAAAAAATTAACAAAATATGAAAAAAAACAGTTTAAAATTAATTTATATATACCTATATTTTTCGATATATTAGCTGAAAGTTTAGATATAGGTAGTCCTATTTACATAGAATATGACAAATATTTGTTTTCACATCAGTTTTAACTAAGATAGATTTTTGCTTACACAATTTCACTATTGACTTTGAAACAATATATATAATGCCTTAGAAACATGTCTCATGGAATATCCATGTTAATATTTAAAAATAAATCCTAAATAGGATTTACTGATAATTTTATTTATATTCAGTTCACAAAAACTTAATGCGCCTAAGCTAAAACATTAATAGGTGATGGTTTTTATAACACGCAAATAGAACTACTGTATGAGTTAGTTCCATATAATTTAAAGATTTAATTTTACTCTATGACTGTATCTACTTTGGTTTTACAGTTTACACGAAACAACTCCACCATTATGTAGCTTTTCTTTTTAATATTTCATTTAAGACTTAAGTCTAAAATGTTATTGTGTTTACTTTGTAGTATTTATGTTGGAAAGCGTAAAAAAATCAAGACAAATTTTCATTTTCTGAAAACAGGCACTCAATTGGGACAAACGCAAACCACAACGATCAGAGACAAAAATACTATAAAAAATACGAGTGAAATAAAACAAAACAAAATGTTGGTTAAAGTTCAGCTATTTTTGTTATGTTTTGCACTAAACTACACAAACTAAACACTCCATTGTAGGCACAAATATAAAATATTACTAGATAATAAATAACTATTTAATAGATTAAAACACTCTACCAAATTAAAAACTACACACAATTTAAAACACCTGACATCATTTAGTTAATCACTTTATTCTGTAGGAAGCAAACTTTCCACACTTAGCTTGATTAGGAGTACTTATATTATACAAATTGTGGTTTATTCTTTTATTAATATTAATGGTAAGGAATATCAGGAAGAAAGCGATTATAAAAACATAAACAAAACAAATATGGTCAACCATGGACAATAGTCAGTAGTGCTTATTAAAGAACATATTTTAGAGAAATTATACTGATTTACAGATATTGTAAAAATTATATATTTACTGTAAACAAATGTGAAGAAAAATAATCTTTTACAATATTTAGAGGAAACTTTTGATTGGGTTTGTAGATGCCAAACATTAAAAGTATTCTTGAAAATATCATCCTTGTTTAGTAAATTTGTCGCAAACAAGTTATAAAGAAAAAAATGTTTTCATCTTCTTTCCAAACTACCACCATTAAAAAATCTAAAGATTACGATAAGAGATACAGGTAAAAAAAAGAAAAAAATGGAGTAGATTGAGTGTTACTCGTGGGCCAAGATTTCCGTACTGTCTACTGTTTTAAATTACTGGTAATAGTTTATACAAAAATAAGCTGTTCTGAGAAACTTAAATAAAATCACTAAAAATATACTGCGGACGATTTTTTTTCTGTTTCTTTCCATTATTTGCTAAACTTAGATTGAACCAAGGGATCTGAAATAGCTATTGACATACAGTACTAGGAAAATAAAATGCCTTTTTTAAATTGTTACTATTTTTATGGAAATACGGATCCCAAAATACATACTTTTTAAACGATACACACATGGAATGATCATACAAAATATATTTCTTTTGAGCTCAAATTTCTCCCTCCTAAAACAAAACCGAAGCAAATTATATTAAATTTTTTAAATACTAACAAATGTTTTTTTTCAAATCATATTATCAAAATATATCGGTGTATCGCGTTGTTCACCTTTGTAAAATTTCTTCTTTTTACCTTTATCCATTGATATATATTTTGACTTACCGTCTACAATATTAAATTTGCTGTCGTATACGCCCAGCCGTTCCTGCTATTCAGCCATTTTCAAGTATTTTTAGCAGGATATCATTTGTCACTTATTAACACGATACACTCATTACAGTACTCTAAAACAACACAATAATAAATAAAACGATACATTAGTTAAAAAAGGTAAAACATTCAATTCAAAAATCTTCGACTGGTTGGGCCCAACATTTCTATACGTACTGCGGACGAGATGGTCAATCACGCTAATCGATGGAGGGGGTTGCTTATCTCCAACAACGTATCTAACAATGCGTTGGAATCGAAGTTAAGTTTTTCATAATAACATTTTATTGTCAATTTTATGATTCTTGTATATCTCGAATTGCTCAAGGGAATTCATAAACCGGCCCTTTTTACAACGGTGTAATATTTTAAGTGAGTCTTCCATACAAGAATATCCATGGTCGGCCTGAATAAGGTGTTCTGTGAATTTAAATTCTGACTTTTTAAAGTATGCAATTTGTTTGGAGGATGGAATATGTTCTTTAAATCTTTTTTAAAATATCTTAATGTCTGTCCTATATATTTGTTTGGACAGTTACTGCAGATAGTTCATATATCCCGGATCCTTCAAATGTATCAATGTAAAATATCTTATTAGGGGGTTTTATGAGGCTCTTTAAATTACTTGTTGTTCCGTAGGTAGTTTTATATTGTTGCTTTTGCAGTATGTTTCTGAATATGTGTTCAAACGGATTAAAATAATTGAACACCAAGAATTTGTCTTTATTTGGTTCATTCAGATTTCCAATTGTGCCTTTCCTTTCCTGCTTGTTGTAAAAATGTTCAATGATTGACGCTTTGTAACAATTTTGGGTGGCAATGTCTTTGATTGTATTAAATTTTTTTGCGAAAATCTGTCTCTGACATTGGTACATTGCGTAATCTATGAATAATGCAGTTATATGCCGACATTTTGTGTGACATGGGATGGTTAGACGTGGGTGAATTGTAGGTTTTCTGTATATTTTTAAACTGTGTTTGTGGTTAGACTTAGTTATTGTGAGATCTAGATAATTTATACTATTGTTTGTTTCGGTTGCAACTGTACATTTTAACGATGGATGTATGCTGTTCAGATACGTTGCGAAGTTGGTGATTTGTGTCGTTCTGTTCCTTGATATAAAACAATGATATCGTCGACATATTTGTGGTAATACATGATATTTTAATTCATGATAATATCGAGTAAGAACAAACACCAGAAACAGCTTTTATTTTTAAAGCTTTTAATGTCTCTGACAACAAAGTTGTATTAAAAATAAAAAAAATAAAAATAAAGACAACTGTGATAAAATTACTAAGGTTTTTGTTTTATGGTAAAATAATTTAAAATGTTATTTTTCAGAGTAAAGACTAATTAAATATAGAAATTAATTTAATGTTGTATTACAAAATAAAAAATAAAATTATGCTTAGACAATTATAAAAGTTAAATTCAGTTTAAAATCGTTTTAACTAGCTTATAAACATAATCAAGACATACATTGCTTACCTTTTAACTTCTCTAGCTAACAATCATTAAAAAAAACTATTTAAATTTAAAATATTTTAAAATTTAATGATCTATTGAATCGTATAATACACAATAAAATACAGTGTTTTGTTACAAATTATAATAATAATTATTTGCACAGGTTACTTGAAATTGTACATTTTCTTGATTGGAATTAATTCTAATCACCTCAACTAGTTATTTTTTATTGGATTGGAATCAATCACTTAGTTCTTATATGCATGCTAAAACTACTTATGCGGGGGCCACTGGAGTTGTGTGTAGTTACTATCAATCATTATTATGAAATACAATCAGAATATAATAACAGTGAAAATATACAATTTGACACTTAAAACAAAAGGAATGAAAATACTACAAATACAAAAACAATACATACAAACCATAAACATACAGACAAAACACTAAAACAACAGAAGTGATACGTATATGAATGTGAAGAAGACTATTCTTAGAACCTTTCTCAACGGCAAAAAAACTATTGACATTGAATTCTCAGAAAATTATTTCAATCACTTATTTGCTTTTATTGAAGTAGTAGGATGTCATAAACTTTGTAATGTATACTTTTAAACTGACAACAAAGAAGAACTTTGAAACCAGGTCATAACATTTGTAGGTCTTTTGACAAAACCTATTGCGTCACATCTAGTCCTGTATTATTAATCATTTCCTTTATTTCCACTTCTTTTCTAGAAAGCTCTTATAGAACCTTAAAATCTAAAACATGTCTGAGTTGTAGTATTTGATATCTGAACCTATTTATATCCGGATAAATTTTGTTTTAATCAGATTAGTGATTTTATAGTTGTGATAAACATGTATATAAAATAAGTCTCCTGTCTGAATAACTGTTAATTTATAAAACGAGAACCAGTGATCCAAGTCACATGCAGTTTCTTCTAACATTTAAGTATGAGATATAAGAAGATTTTAAGGTACGTTTGATCAAAATGTCTTCCCAAATTTAAACAATATATATCTACATGAAATAAAAAACAATTTCAAATTGTCTACATATTTTACTATTTTTTTCAAAAAAGTTCTCGTAATTTATTTGTTTGCTATACAAATTTTGAAAACACAAACCTCGTAAAAACACAAAACACAAAATTTTGTATTATTTTGTATGATGTATATATTTTATATGTTATACATCTATAAGCTATATTCACTGCACAATATTTATTTATAATAAAGAGGCGAATTTTGTTTAAATCACTAATGATGCCCTTGCACACATTACTTACAACACTTTTTATGTTCTTGTACGTACATATTTTAAAATTTATTTTGATTTAAGTTGTAATGTTGATCTCTGTTTCAAAACTATAAAGAATAAATAAAATAGTGACACAACAAAAGATATAATACATATTAAAAATAAATACTATAAAGGTTTCGTTTTCGTGTCCATAATTTTAACATCAATAAAAACATAGCCGGATACTCTCAAAATATTCGGTCATTATATTATTCTCATCTGTTAGGTTTGAAATATAACCTAAGGATCAACCTGAATTAAATTATTACCATAATGGATTGTAAAATGTTCTTTACTTAATTTGACTATTTACTGTTTGTTGTCTCCAAAACATAAGTTAATTTAATTAAATCCTTAATATAGTATACAGATTTTGCAACCTTTCAAATAAAAAGTTTAGGCATGGAAAAGAGAAATGATTGACGAGAAAATTATCATTTCTTAAATATTTAAATGAAATAAAAATTGCCAAAAGAACTATTTATAAATTATGAAACAAAGTAATTGCGAGTATTAATTCTCTGATTAAAATTAAATAGTTAAGATATACGTATATATTTTTGTGACACAATCTACTTACGTATTAGGTTAAGATAAGTTATTTTATCTAATATCTCGCATAGGTGTTTTAGTAATAGGTAAGCAGACATTAAATTGTATAGAATGATAAAAATACTCTTTGCTTTTCCAATTAATATGAATATCATGCGATATAATACTAATTATTTTTAACACTGAACTTGAAAGGAACTCAACGATCAACGAGAACAGAGTTGTTTTAATAGAACTGATGTAGTTTAATGAAGGTGGTAATTGCTTACACACTTCAACAATTAATTCTATTGCTATCGTCTCAATGGTTTTAGTTTTCTTTTTAATTAAAAAACCATATTGTGCTTGTTTACTAATTAGTATTAGGAGAGAATTATGGCGTAGAGAATTATATTACAGTATACCTTTTATATATGTATATGTTGTTTCAGTAAATGAAATTAACTTTAGTTATCAATTTGAATTTTATTCATTTCAATTTACCCCTCACTAGTAATACTGAAATTAAGTTGTCGTTTGGTGTTTGAATGTTTACTGAATTTATGTAATAAATGAAACACATCAATAGCGTGTAAAGTGGTGTCGTTGATTATACTACCTATTATTTGAAAACATATTTATAACCAATAAAAATAAGCATGTTTGCAAACGATTACAAACATACAAAATTATACTATGGTGAGAAAAGTTTAATTATTGCGAGAAAAATTACACTATGGTTTGGAACATTACACCTTTGTTGGACACAATTATACTGGTCTAGCCAATTTAGAATATTAATTGTAGTTATGACCAAGTAGATATTTCAACAAGAAGTTGATCATTAAATAAATGTATAGTAAAGATAGCTTCAAACAAATCATATGCGTAGTTTTCGTTATTAATAGTTTTCATTATAACTAACATTAAGTAGATTCAATTAAACTTAAAGTAATCATATTAATAAGTATAGTTGTACTAATCAGATTACAAAATGATATGTAGAATGTTTAATCTTAATTATATATATTTACTAGCTGACACGTACGGCGTTGCCCGTGGTGGTTAGTATTTTCAGTCTTTTTAACGTAATTTTAATCTTTTAAAGTGTTCAGTTAGTGAGTGGTATTTGGCTTTTATATATATAGTTCTTAAATAATAAAAGCACTATTGTCATAATAATAAAAGATCTGAAATTATGATTTTAGTAACTTTGATCCCCCCAAACCCCTCCTAAAATTTCGAAATTTTTCATACCCATTCTTAGAGAGCGCCTAAGGCCCTAGAGGAAGCTACATACCAAATTTCATTCCAATCCGTTCGGGCGTAATTTGTGGATGATCAAAAACGCATTGAAAACGCAAGGAAAATGCAAAAACGCCTATTTCTGGCGTAATTTTGGGAGAATCTCAAACATTTTTTAACAGACTACTTTTAGGCCTTAAACGAACCAAAGTACCAAATTTCAACATTTTCTGCCAATTAGTTCTCGAAAAAGCTGAAAAAACGCAAAAAATCGCTAGAAAAACGCGAATATTGGGCGTATCTTTGGGATGTTTTCTTAGTGCGCGTCTAAAGGTCCAACTGAACATGCATGCCAAATTTGAACTCATTTGGTTCAGTAGATTTTTAGTTCTGCTGATGAATGAATGAGTGCCATTTCGCTTTTATATAGATAGATTTCAAACCATCAAACGTATCTGAAGTTATTTCTACCAAACAGTTGTGAGTCAGACCTCTTAAGCCAAACATAGATTGATTCGAGTCGTGTTTGATGGAGCCTCCAAATAAGACAAAACATACATGGTTTAAAGATTATAAACCTCATAAGGTAAAACACACCACTGTAACATAAAAAATAACCATACATTATAAAGTCGCCCAAATAAAAATATTATCCTTACATTATACAAAATCAATTTTAAACGTTTCTCGTCGTGTTTTTTGCTCACTTATACATTAATTTTGACACTTCACATTCCCATTTTGCAAACATATAAAAACACAAATAAAAATTTACAGGCGGAAGCCCCTAGATGTATATCTCTATACTACACCATTTTAGTAATTACAATAGTGTTTAAGAATCTTGCATTAGGATGCATTGTTTCTCAGGTATAATTTTTTTACCGTCAGAATAATAACAATGTTAAACGTGCGGGTCTTTAAATTTGTTCCCAATAATTTTACGGGGATGTCTAAGCGCGTATTGACATACATAAAAGCAGACTTTAAACACACTCTAAGAAGCAAATGTTTAAATAGTTGTTTAAATGCAATAAACAATCAAAAATAAAGGTTTACTTCACTATGCTGCACTTGTAAGAACACTTGGCTTTTATTGGTAATATAATGTTATGTTTTCTCGGAAATCGAGGTACAGTCTGCTTAATTAAACTTAGAGTGTGTCTCGATTCCCGAGAAAAGCTCAGCCACCAAATTAATAAAATAAAAATTTGTTAACATTTATCAGTTTTTTCTATCTGAAAGCTAAGTTTTCAAAAGTTTACTATTTAAAACAGTTCAATCGTACTATTTATTATTGTTTAAAGTATTCAACTGTACTTTAATTACGTAGAACTTTAACTACGGTACTGTTAAGTAATGTAGTATGATCATTAAGTCGAAATATCATAAGCTTCAAATTACAATTTTATTTAAACTAACGAAAATAATTAACGAGCATAAATTGTTGAGCATGTAAAACTGCAAATGAAATGCGCTGATTAAAAATCCTAAAATCAACATTCGAAACAGACAAAACTTAATTTACTAATTAACTGAATTTCTTTGGCTTATAAAATCCAGGCAGTAGTAATGAATATTAATGTTAAAACAATCAAAAGAAGAAAACACATTGATCAAATAATTAACATAAGAAACTAACAAACATTTTAAAAATGAACAAACTTTGTTAGGGTTATTATTGGTCTGATGATTAAACTTTTTGAAGTGCACTATGATTAACTAAGTATCTTAATATTATGCTATTGTCTTTTAATTTTGTCTTGTAGTAATTAATTTTTCTTAAAATAAAAGTAGTAAAATTATATAGGTAAATTAAGTCAGTTATGTTCTTAAGGAATAAACAAAATTAATTTCTGTATTGTACTAATAAGATTTTTTTATAAGACAATTGCAATAATATACAATAATAAAATAATACAAACTATAATCCTAACAAAATGTATTAAAAAAAAACAAATACTAATTGCATAATTACAATCACTTTAAACACACAACGTGAACAAAGTTTTAAAATTAAATGCATACATGATTTCATTAAGATAGCAAAAATATAACTAAAAGTTAATTACACTATAAAACCACACTGATTTAAATCAAAACCCCGAACCACAAAACAAGGAACAAAAACAATAACTAAACAACTAAATTTTAAGTTATGTTTAACACGTTACCATGTAAGAGGAAAACAAAGAAGTTATAAATCTATTTACTCTCTAAGCACACACAACTAGAATATCCCGCAAAAACCTAATACTACCTAAATTCCATTAATAACCATAGATGATCAGAAAACCAACATTGCAGTGCCTTTTTGAACTAAATCATGTTCTTTAATGACTTGCATACTTTCAGGTGATAACATTCCAATATCAACACGTTGTCACAGTGAGCGATTTATTAAATATATTAGTGCTATTTCTAGGTGTAAGTAATGATAAAGCTCCTTGTTGTAGGTAAATATATTATACGTTTGTGTTGAAAATAATTTTTTCTGACGGTGGTGTAATTTAGTTAGTAGAATATTGCAGTAGGAACAAAATATTGTAATTACATAAACACCGAGGTTCTTTATTTGAAATTGGATTATGTATAATGTTTCTTGATTATTTCGTTTAAAGTAAAAAATGGGCGATAAACAAGCACATTGATTAGCATATTGATAACATAATCACGATATTTCAAAGTGGGATTGTTATCGAATACTTTAACACAGTGTGTCCAGCTTATTGTTTACAGCAGTAATAAGCCTTTTTATACCCAACACCCACTTTAGTATTAACATTGCGTAACCACCCACCGTCTCCAAAGAAATGGTTAAAGTAGCTATAAGTAAGTTAACTTTATACAATTTACCATTTTGATGCTTTGTAGAAAGATGATCTCGCAACTGACATGGCTTCTTTGCCCCATTGGATATTGTTTATTTACAACAGATTCTATTAAAATCAATAGAAATAGCCTTGAGCGTATTTATTTTTTTGAGACGTCGGTTCACAATATTTCTCAATAGTTTGTTTGAAGCTGTAGAAATGTGCTTGCCGACATAAATCTAACTGCACCCTAATCAGTCCGACAAAAAATAAAAGAGCACGCGCATGTGTAGTATTGTCATCAGTGAATGCCTCTCATGAATCAGTGGTTTTGTTTTGGAGGCGCCGAGAACCTGTTCTGCATGCATGTTAGAGCTGGGAGGTGTGGTAAGAGACGAACGAGATTGGAATAGGCTCTTTTTTTAGCGGTTACTTATTTAACATGAACAAAACTTATGCACGGGCGATACAAATAGGACAATTCTGAAATTTAAATTGTCAAGGGAAATTTTATGACAGTAAAAATATGTTTAAAAACATCTACCACCCAAAATGAAAGCTGGAACTAGTGAACGATAAAGACCTGGTTGACTACCGTTAGTTTACAGAAAATCCTAGACCATTAAAGCTCTCATAAAACCTTTATCGTAAGTTTTTATACCTAAATACATTAAACACATTATATTTACTTGTCATAAATATGTTACATGTTATAAGTAAAAGTTTACTATGACTTAAAGACAGTCGATTTTTAAAACTCAAATCTTCTATATTTATTTCATATATCGTCTTAGTCGTTTCTGGTGAAGAAAAGAAAAAGTATTTAAAATGTGAAACGAAATGTTACTTTCCATAATTAATTATAATTAAAATATTGCATATTTCTAACTATTGGAGAATTATTGGGTGTAAATTTGTATGTGATTACAATTGTATATAAACAGTAAAAATTTTAAAAGGCAAAAAAGTATATGGTAGGATGGCTTTTCCATAAAATGTCAAGGATTATGTCTCTGTCAGGTTTAAAATACAAATTCTTGACTAATTAGTTATTTTAAAAGTAGTTTACTGCGCTTTCTCTTTTGTGAGAAACATAGTGTAGTAAAATACTTTGCGTTTCTAAAAATTATTATATGAATGTTTCAATTTCAAGTTCAATGTTTAAGTGCTTGACAATTTCAAACTTTAGTTTATTATATATTTCGATTCGTAAGATAATAACACAGCCCTAGACGTTTAGTTCACTAATTTGGACTAATAGACATACTGTCTAGTGTTACTATTTAAGTTTATTATTGCTGAACAGTTTTAATCTAAATATTCTGAACATTTTCATTAGTCTATAACAACCAAACTTTTGTTCCATTCGTTGTAACTGTTTGACCTTTACTCAGAAAAGCCACCTATCATAACGGGTCAACCAATTCTATATGTACAGCCCATTCTTGTACCATCCTTTGTACATGCATATAGTGTTCCCATCTATTGAGGATTGGATTACTTAATGCATGTAGGATCCAGGATTTACATGCTTAATCGAGTTCCTCATAATTAATAGCATTGTGTTACACAACGTAACAAATAAAATTTCCAAAATAAGTTAACGTTAAAGTTTTATTTGTTTCGATTAACATCATATTTGCTGTATATTGTATTCTGTTCTTCTTTAGTGTAATATATTATTGCTTGGTCATAATTCTGAGTTATAAATACAAAATGAATTAACAATATACATTAAACACGACGTATTCAGACTTGTATTAACATATGTTATACAACTATGAGATATGCAAGAAAATCCGATATTCAGAAAATTAAAGATTTTCAAACACAAATTTTGGAGAGAAATTGTCAATTTGATATGGTGTATACGAAATGTCGACGATAATAGTGACAACAGACCAACACAGTCAACAACAAATAGAGATTTATGACAAAAACGTTATATTCATATGAATGTAAATTAAGAAATGCAATCTATACTGGGAATGTTTAATTTGTTCCTTTATATGTAAGTTCTTGTAATATTGGATTTATAGTGACTCACTTAGTGGATATAATTTAGATTGGTCAAAATAAAAAAATAAATATATAAAATAAAAACGCAGTTTTACTCTCAATTCAAAATAATAACAATTTTATAAATAGATATTAATTAAAAAAGAAGAATAAAGTGTAAGATATCCAAATGGTTTAGCTACATTTAATCGATGTGTTAATAACGTTAGTCTGTTACTAAGATTACCATAAGACGAAACTTCAAAGCATGGATAGTAAACAGTCTCGCCAGATTGAAAACAAACAAAACTCAATGTCAAGGAATTTGATGTTTGGATTGTGTTAATGTTTACATTTCCTTAAAGCTTGATATTTAAATCCTCCGGTAGTGAAAAAATATAGCAGTAAAACAGAAAGGGAAATACCCCGAACTATTTTAAGTGAGTTCTAAAATTACAGTCAACGATTTTTGTTTGTTTAAGTATTATAGTATACGTATACATTTTCCAATATAGAAATACATACATGCAAGTAATATATATTTATGAAAATGAGATAAATAGTTTTAGTTATTGAAGTCGTTCTCACAGTGTGGCTAGCGGAAAATATCTACCAAGAATTTCATATATCCAAATGTTTTTATGAACACAGAACTGCCGTTATCCATACATACATGGTTATATTTCAATTATTTTGATTGTTTAGAGCTGAATAGATATTCGGAATAAAATATTTTCTTCGACTAATTAATTGAAGCCAACAAAAATTTAACAAAATGGCACAGAGGCAATACAAAAGTAGGCTTACTAAAAACAGATCAATTAATAAAATAGTAAACTTAGGTTAAGGATCAAGAAAGCACTTAAAAAAGGATTTACGTTATGAACACTCTTTTCCAATTTTATTCCCAAACACTTAGGATAAGTTACTCCTCAGGGAAATCTCCCCTCAGCAACCACTGAACTCTGACCTGTTAAAGGTAATAATTAAGTGCAGCTGTTTTGAAGGACAATGTATGGTTGGTTATAGTAAAACTAAAGGCTGACATTATAATATATTACTTAAACTTAATGACGAACTAACCTTACTAATGTTATTGGGTTATACAGCGTGTGCCTAATTTCAGGAGTATATTTCCCACGTCAAAACTTAAAATAAGTTTGTATAAAAGTTAAAATAGTATAAAAAAATAATGGTAACTTTTTCATTAAATTTGTAAAATGTTTACTTTTATCGGGTTGTATTGGACGATGTACTTTCACTTGAAAGTACAAGATAAATCTAAACATTTGAAATAGAAAAAGTCGGCATGTTCTCTTGAGGTACAAAACTTTACAATTTTTATAAAACGATAAATGCAAAATTCGTACAAATTAATGGCTATAACCAACTTTAAAATTTAATTAAATGTATTAAAGAATTGTATTGTTTAGTTTTTACATAGATTTTTATTATCTATAACTTTGTTTAAACTTATAAAATTGACACTACGATTTCCTACTTTGTCGTATGCCATATGATACAGTATACATTAAATTTGTTATGATATCATGAACTAATTAGCTATGTTGTTTCCAAAATTGTATTTACTGCTCATGTATAAACTACTTACAAAATAACAATTAATCTGCTGTGACATGTCTTGTAAATTTTTACAACGCACACGATGTGAATCAGTCTTGCTAAGTCTAGGATTTATTAGTTATTGCAAACAGCTGGTGTATTAGGACATGTTTGTAATGGAGTAATGCTTTTAACGCAATCTTTAATTTTAACAAAGTTTTAGTTGAATATTTTTTTATTTACTCCGTGTCATTATCACTTTTGAATTGTGTATGCCGTAAGCTCTAGATAGTGCATTAATTGCCTTAATAATACCTATCATTTAAAAAAATAACAGACTAATTGACAGGCAATTGATTTTAAATTTTCTTCTAAAATGGTTCTTTTATTTTTGTGAATAACTGATTTTATTTCTATTTTATAAGAGTTTTACATATTGAGATATAAAGCTGATTCCAGATTTTTCAAACACCTATATAGGCTACAATAGTAACAGACACGAAAGGCAATAACGTAAATATAATTACAACAAACTCATACAATTGACCAAGCATAATCTATTGTACAAACCGCCGACACTGACTGATTATTTAGGTAAAGAAATGTAGTAAGTTTCGTAGATTGAAAGAAGGTCGCTGTGATGTATCAATGCTACTAAACAAAGCCGTTCTCTCTCTCTCTCTCTATCTTTATAGCTCTAGAATAACATTTTTTGTTGTAGTTAGTTTGGGTTTACAACGTTAGAACTTAGAATAAACCGTTTTAAATTATTAAAATTGTTCACTAAAATAACACTTTAAACAATTCAAATCAATATTCTGAATCAATTCAGTACGTCCAGAATACTAAATAACTAAAGTTCAGGTGTATGTAACCACTTTCTCGTAAACTGGTTAAATTGTTCTTATGAAATTTATCTTTATATTTCTTATTACATAATTCTTCTGTACGTGTGTATGCCAATAAACGGCTAGACCAATTTTGAAAAAGAGCATTATCAAACATTTTACATATATATGTATTTTTTTATATTTGTTCCATTTCCTCATATATATAGAATCACATTCATAATAAAATAAAACATTTAGAAAAATGTTACAAAAATAATAAAGTATAAAATAAAATAACAACCTTTATTATAAAATAAAACTTAACTTTTTTAAACAAAATAACACGGAATAGGAAATAAAATATTCGGTCACCTCTAGGGTAAACCCGTTTTGAGGTTACAGAAGTAACTATAATTAAATTATAAAAAAGCAAAGAAAGGATTATGGGAGCAGTTAAATGTACAATAAAAAATAAAAACATATTTGCAATACATACAAATAGCGTAGAAATGTATGGAAAATTAACAAATGGGATTCTAAACAAACATCAAAAACTAATAAAAAGTTGTCATAGTAGGCCTAATTACACTCGTATAAGAGATTGTATTACAGTAAAAGGTTTAACAATGATTTAAAAAAAATATATTATACATACATAAGAAAACTAAACATTTAAATGTACCTATCTAACTTTTTATTACACAAAACACATTCATACTCTTTTCCACACACAAATTCACACATACATTCCACATATAGATACGGGGCCTTTGTTTTTTGAGATTGTGGAGGCTCTGTTGGTCGGACATTTGATAAGAGGGTGCTACAGGGGCTCCAGTTGAAGCACTATTGAGAATCCAGTGGTAGAAAGGGTGAATAAACAGATTGTTAATAAACAGATTATTACAGCGTTGTTGTTTTGGTTAATAAAGTAGAAGCCCGTTCAAGTGAGTTATTGCGTTACATGATATAGCTATTTTGGGTATTTTGTCTTGAGATATAATTTGATATTGATAAGAGCCTGGCACGATTATAGAGCCCTCCTTTGTAGTAATATTAAGAGATCAGTATATGTTGTTTAGTATTGTTAAGTTTTGTTAGTATTATTAGATCTTATTACCTACACATTAATTTCATTGTAAAAGTAGTATCGAATAACCACTGAACCACTGAAAAGATTGTAAGTAGATGGCATTAGTTTATTATTTTGAATCCTAACTGTACCTATGTAAAATTGTATTTAAACTAAAATATTAAGTTTCACGTTTTAATAACTATTTTCCTGAAAGAGAATTAAACTAAAGTACCTGGGCGACCGAGCATTACTCTGTATTAAAAAAAAATTGTAGGAAAATTTATGTAAGTACAAATTGGATACTGAATAAATATGAATATTTTTAGAACTTACGTACATATGAACTGTTTATGCTTTACTCTAATACCAAATAAAAGTACTTCAACAGATGTCGTTCTCCACAAAAACCTATCTTAAATGTTAGAAATAAAAAAAAATTGTTATAAGCTTGAAATCAGCTGATAATTGAAATAATATAGGAAACAGCTGATTACTGTAATTATTATAGTCAATAAACATTTATGAAATGATTTTAAACTCCATATTCCCAAAATTAACAATTTTCAATTTTCAAATGAGTTGTTTAGAAAAATACGAGTTATCCTGAGGTAGTAGTTTTTACCAATCGATTTTTTAGACCCAAAAGCCTTAATCCGCTGGATCTCGAGATTGCTCGAACAAACAAACAGAGATTGCTCGTATTAGAGTATAGGATAGGATATTACAAAAAACAAGTAATTATTTATTTTTTTTATCCAGGTAAATATAAAGTTAAAGTTGTAAGAGTTGAATTGTTAACAAAACTTTCTCTATTTAAATATATATATTGATGGTTAATAAGTTTATTATATTCTACACCATTTTGTTTAAGATGAATATTTGGAAACAAATTTTCTTAAATTTGTATTACATTTATTTAAAACAGATATAAATCTTAAAACATTGTTTGTAGAGGTAACGTTTTTTACTATTACTTGGTGGAATCTATTTGATAGTTAAAATATATCGATAGAATGCATTTAACGTAATGCAGATGCTGGCACAAGCTGTCCCAAGATATATAAATCGTAAAACTAAACAAAGTAATTTGAAATTAACGTGTCAAATTTGAAAAGGTTCTTTTTAGGCTAACAAGTTCTCAGAAGCATAAGTAGGCGAAGTCTGGTTTATACAATTAATCAGTTTACCTAACAAATTGAAACTCTCTTATAATCAGCAAAGATGGGGAAAGTATCACTCTATGTCTTCATTTCTAAATTTGTATCTTTGTGTCGAACTATTATATTTAAATTATAAACCCTGGGTTCAAGGGAAAACTTTTATAAGATTATTGTGTAAAATGCATTGTTAAATAAGTTTAATATTATGTAATAGTAGTATATCCTATGCTAGTAGTATTTAGAAATTCCTGTTATCAGCTTAAAGTGTTATCGGAGGCAGAGTTTGAAGAATTTATAAATTGTAGGGATGCATTAATGCTTTTTAAATACGTTAAAATAGCATGAAAACACACAGAGGTTTTTTAGAGGAATGTATACATGTTTACTTTAAGTTTTTGTTTATAATATCAATTGTATGTAGATTGTAACGGATTGTTACAAAATAAAAAATATATAATATAAACTTGTTAAAAAAATGGGGTTTTCAAAAAATTTGCAAAAATAAAAAAAATGTTCAAATTAAAAGAAATGCTATATGTGGATTATTATTATTCAATTCTCCTTTACTTCATTTATTTATTTACCATTTAAAAGAAATCGTCGCTCATTTTTAACTCAAGTATCATCAATAACACTCCTTACTCTTTAACCTCAAAACAAAAATTATACATCATGTATCTTACCTTCAATCCACCGTAGAACTCCACCTTACACCTTAACATCAACGTACAACTTAAATCACCTTACACCTGAACGTCTCATTTATAAGAACCTTAAAAATCACCTTCATTCAACTCTTGTACCAAAAAAAAATTAACAATCCACATGTAACTTTCTGCTTGCTCTTTTAGCATTTATGTATTTGTAATTACTATTAATAATATTATATGTTAACTTTACTTTCTCAGGTTATGGGACTTGACTGTAAAGTACTTGCTGATGAATGTGCGTGGCTAAATAAAGGAATCTAAGACATTGTGGCGGAACAACTAATCTTTTACTCAGACATTATCAAGAAATAATTATTTACAAGTAAATTCATCAGCATCACAAAGCAAACAAGTCAATTTGACGAAAATTTGTACAAAATGTTATCAACCCTATCTTAGATGTATGACGCAATAGAATCAAAATGAAGCTATTTCATAAAATTATTAAAATTTTAGATTTGCAGACTGAAAAAACTTATACCTATGGCCATTGCTACTTACGGAATTGTTAATTTTAATATTTTCACCTAGGATTTCACTGAAATACGAAACACATTTTTGTTCTGTAGCACACTTTAAACCGAGCACATAGTTGAGTTTTTATTAGTTCGTTTTTAATCGCAGAAACACCACAAAGACAACTGCCGATGATTGTATGAAGGCTAGAACACTTCTACTTCACTTTAATAATACTTTCACTGTTCAATACTTGAAAAAACTACATTTCTCGTTGTAGAAATATACCTCCCACACCTTGCAATACGTACAACGTTTTACGCCATCTTAATGAGTCTTTTTGATGAGGTACAAGGCCTTCCGTATCCGAATAGATTTTTTATGCTTAGCTTTGATTAAGTCTATACTCACTTTGTGCTTTGTTATATGCTGACATATACACTGACTTCTTCTACATGTGCTTGTTTTTAATTTTAACTGTCCTTTAATTATGTATTAAACTGTTCATTCTGGAATCATTTTTTTTTTCTTCTTTACTGTTCGTTCCAACCGCAACACTGTTTTTGACTGTCAATAACTTTTATATAGTTTATACACGTTATATGCTTTTATTGATTAATATTTTTTAAGTCTGCTTTGTACTTTATTTATTAATAGTCTGCCTTTTACTTTATTTATTTTTGTTTAAATGATTCTACTTTAACTATTTTGCGTCACAAAAGAATTTATATATGTATACAAAAATTATAAATGTTTATCATTATATATTGCGTCTTTCATTTTAATCAGACCAAACCTCTATGCTTTTAGTCATTGTGGGAAATTATTTATTTATTATCATATAATATCTCTCTTACATGGCTGTAAGTGTTACAAGATGTGTAAATATATAATATTTATGTTCATGATTTTAATGTTTTATGTCTTGTAATTAGTATTACGAATACAATCTTAATGAAAAAAACAGTTTTAATATTGTTTAGTATATTTTAAACTGGTATACGTTATAAATAATGTATATGCTGTATAGTGTATTAGTTGGGGAGCAATTGATCCTATTCTCGGTAATGTTAACTTATGTACCCTTTTCTCAGCTTCTATAAGAAATATCAAGTTGGGTTCTTTTTTATTCAAAAGAGCATAGATTTTTGCACTTACAAGATCTAAATAACACAATATATATATATTTCAGGAAGGTAAAGACATTTTTTATTCAAAAATACCAAAAACATTTAAAAAATTATTATTGATTAAATTTTTTTTATTGTATTTTTGCACATAAGTAAGTTTTTATAGGTCTTAAATATGGCCAATAGTTAGTATTTTATGCATACAAATTCAAAGAGATATCTCTAATAGTCTTTGAGATATTTACTAATTTACGCTGATAAAACTCAACATCGGAATAATAAGAAAACAAAACTTTTCAGCAAAATACTAATATATTTGTATAATACATACCTATACAATGATGAAATATTTAATATGAGCCTGCTGCATAAGATGGGTTATGTTTTTCTACCTCTTCATATTCATCTTCCATCTTCCTTTTTGTGATGCTGGCACGTTGTCGAATTTTCTTAGCTATCTCATCCTTTGCTTTTTCATCTGCGTTGATCCGTCGTTTGTCCGTCATCTTTATTGTTTTTACAAAATTTAGTCCATTTTATAGTCCCATTTTTTGCATTACCTTGCATTTTCCAATGTGACCATCATTGAAGTTTGTTACAGCTACATAGGCCCCAAAATTTAGGGTACGGTGCCGTACAAACACTTTTTTTGGTATAAAAGTTCAAACTACATTATTACAGGACTCATTGACATTTTGTGTCCTTCCTTTCAAACATTTTTCTAGGAGTTCTGATTTAGATAGATCTCTAAACAGTGGTTTTATAAATAACATAATTTTTTCAGGTAAGTGAAAATGTTTCTTGTGTTTGTACTCTTCGCCTTTTGCCTTTGCCGCGTTGTATTTACACCAGGTATTTTCTTCATTAGGGCATATCTGGTGAGTCGGATTTTGGTCCGTCGATATAACATGGAAATACAAAGCCCAAATGGCAGATCTCATACCTTCAACAGAGTCTGTGTTTCTCCTGATTGCAAGACCGTAGTAATTTTCCAAT
>JAGFPH010004927.1:32234-51358 GCA_018207615.1 Philaenus spumarius | reverse complement strand
CGAATAAACGAAACAGAAGAAGAAAGGGATCGTCGTCTAGATGGAGAACTTCTACGAGCTTCATGCAGACGGATGAACGAAATTGAAGAAGAGAGGAATCGTCGACTCGAACAAGAACGCTTCCGAGTTCTTAATGGCAGTAATAATGAAATAGAAGAACAACAAAACAGGCGCCGAGAAGAAGATCGCCGTCGTCATGCACGAATTCGACGAGTTTCTGCAGCCAACCATCTCCCAACCTACAAGACTGCAACAACAGCAGATATCGTATACTCAAGTCTTGGGCCATTCAACGTTAAGTGTATTCATGATGGCGCCTTACATTTCCCAGAAGAACGTGTAACAAACCAAACCAACATCAACTCATTCGGTGACTGCTGTTTGCATGGTCGAATATTACAAACACCAACAACCTTCCCAAACGAACTGGCACTGCTGTTTGTTCGGCAACATCCCCTTTCTTCAGAATTTCACTCTAGAATCCGTAATATTAATGCGTGTTTCGCTCTGTCATCATTTAATGTAGCTGATGACAGAACATTTAACAATCGCGGAATCTACAGCTTTATGGCTTGCGGACTTATATACCACAAGATGAATGTTGCGGAACAACCTGCACTAGATGCGGCCGGAAATACCGAACAGACTCGCTATGGACAAATGTATTTTCTAGATGCAAACGAAGCGGTAGCAGAACGAACAAACCATCCGATCAGTGGTGGAATAAACCAGGATCTTCTTAAACTTTTGGAAAAAATTATGCGTGACCAGAACCCGTTTGTACGAGGATTTATGATGATGCGGGAAGTAGTCGACGAAGCTAACCAACTGTCAATTGCTTCCGGAATTGTACCTCCAAAAGTGCACATGATGATTACAGCCCGTGAAGCTGACGACCCAAGACGTTTCAACTCATCACCGTTTAACGAGGTAGCAGCTGTCATCACACTAAATGCTGACTAAAGCTTTCCAGAAAACGAAATGGTAGTGAGAGAAAGAGGAAAGGATATTATCACGCTTAAGAACACTGACAGCCGCATAGAGCCGTTTAGCTACCCACTTTTTTATAAACAAGGGAAATTTGGATGGTCTGTTGGACAACTGCTGCAGAGGCCGTATCCAAGCCGACTGAGTATGACTCGATAAGAATTTGCTCAACACCGTCTAGCTTTTCGTCCAAATCATGCAAAGCCTCTTCCAGTGGATTGTGCAGGAATTGACCTAGAATTACGGCTCGTGACCTTTAACGCACCTTATTTTGGCGGCAGTCTTTTTCAGCAGTATGTCGTCGACACCTACATACGCGTGGAGCGTGACAGAATCATATTTATACAAAACAACCAGAAGAAGCTCATGGCTGAATCTTATGCCGTTGTGTCTCGCATGCTCAATGACTTGGCTGCTAAACAGGATGCAACTATTGGCGCAAAGGTAATTCTTCCGTCTTCATTTCCTGGATCTACGCGTTTTTACACAGAGCACTTCGAAGATGCAATGGCTATTGTGCGATGGCACGGATCACCTGACTACTTCATAACAGGGACATGTAATCCAGAATGGCCAGAACTCCGACAAGCAGCGCAAATTGAATTAGGCAATGGAAACATTGTTCAGCAGTTGGCACAAGACCGTCCAGACCTCGTTGCACGAATTGCCAAGCTAAAATTTGGACATATTGTTGACGACATTATGAAGAAGCAAATACTTGGAAGGGCAACTGCGTATGTCTATACGATCGAGTTTCAGAAGCGTGGTTTGCCGCACATGCATTTACTAATAATTATGGCAAGGGACGATCAAATACAAAGTGCCGAGGAGATCGACGACATCATATGTGCAGAAATTCCCGAAAACGATGAAGAACTCCGACAATTAGTTCTAAAATGGATGACCCATAACCCTTGCGGTGAACACAACAACAAGGCACCATGCATTATCGTAAAAAATGGACGATATAAATGTCGCTTTGGCTATCCGATGGAACACCAGGAGTTTACGTCTCTCGTGGACGATAAAAAACCCAAGTACCGACGCCGATACATCCCAACATTGGACCCACACAATGAGGAATTTTCGCACGATCAAACTGTATACCTCAAAGACAGTCAAGGGCGCAGAGTGACTAGAGATAACCGCCATGTCGCTCCCTACAATGGATATATGTTAAAGAAGTACAACTGCCATATAAATGTTGAATATGTCGGTAGCATCCGAGCGGTGAAATATCTCTATAAGTACATTTACAAGGGACACGATTGTGATAGAATAAAGATTACCGAGAACGGTAAACAGATCATGTATAATGAAGCAGAAACCTATGTCGAAACGAGATATATCTCTCCCCCAGAAGCATGCTGGAGAATATTTGGGTTTGAAATACAAAAGAAGAGCCACTCCGTCCAGCGCTTAGCCATCCACTTGAAAGGTCATTACCGACCTATCAACATGGCTCAACCTGAAGAAGATTTAACTGATATTGGTCAAAAGGGCTCGACACTTGAAGCATACTTTCATCACAACGCGTCGATGAAAGAGAAAGAACGCCAAGGAGATCCAGTAAACTACTATTATTACTGGCAGATGCCCGAGCATTACAGATGGATTGGAAAAGACAGCAAGTGGCAAGAGCGTTTGCGATGCTCAAATTGCATAGGCCGAATCCACACCGTTTGCCTCATCGCTCAACCCGAGCTATATTTTCTGCGAATGTTGCTATTTCACGTGCATAACGCGACAAGCTTCAATGACCTATATTTTGTGAATGGAGTACATCATGCCACATACAAGCAAGCATGTTAGGCCAGAGGACTCACTTATGACGACCAACAGTGGATTGAAGGCCTTATAGAATCTGCTTCCTCCAAGATGCCTCGAGCAATGCGTACACTTTTTGCACAGATCTTGATTCTAGGCTCGCCAGAAGACCCAAAACGACTATGGGAGATGTTTAAGTACGAATTGGCTGAGGAATTTATTCACGAAGCTCGGAATAAAGTTAACTGTATTGAAGATGGAATTAATCAAGCATACAGGATTATCGCCTACAAGTTGAACAACGAAGCGACTGAAGGCCGAAATTTTAAATATTGGTTTACTCAATTTGGAATGGATGACATCGAACAGTACGACAATCCTATAAACCCAGAGTTATTTGAGGCCGATGAGTCAACTTCGCTTGGAGAACGAATGTACCTACGTATGAATGAAAAGCAACGTGAAATTGTCAGTGCCATCATGTTTGCACTTGACAACCAACAGCATACTGCGAAGTGCTTCTTTGTTGATGGACCTGGTGGTACCGGCAAAACCTTTGTGTACATTTGTCTTTATCACCTTATTCGAGGTAAACGTAGGACAGTAAAGTGCATGGCATTTACAGGCATTGCAGCAATAAATCTTCCCGAAGGACGTACTTATCACAAGACATTCGGTCTCCAAGTACCACTTACTTTCGAATCCATTTCATCCATAAAGCCAGGATCCGAAAAGGCAAACGAGCTATCATCAATCGATGTATTTATGCTAGATGAAGCACCAATGCTGCCTAAATATGGGTTAGAAAATATGGACCAGTTTTTGCGAGTAATCAAACAAAACAATGTTCCTTTTGGCGGAAAGATTATGGTACTAGGAGGCGACTTCAGACAGTGCTTGCCCGTCCAGACCAGAGTGAATAAAAGTGAAATACTCGACCTGTCAATAAAGAGAAGTAAATTATGTCTGAATTTTACAATATTTACACTGGACCAAAACATGCGCCTCGACAGAGAAGAAGAAGAATTTGCAAAGTTCTTAATTAATTTAGGAGATGGAACCTTGCCGACTAATGAAATGGGAGAAATCGAATTTCAAGAGGATGTAGTCTCGAATGGAAACCTTATCGAAGAAGTATACGGGATTTGTTTTTCAATGGGTGACTATGAAGCTATGGCGAAACGAGGTATTCTTGCACCACTCAACAAGGATGTGGATAATATAAACAATAAAATAATTGACATGCTACCCGGGGAAGAAAAGATTTATGCAAGTTTTGATACCGTGAAGGACCAGCCAGATGGAGCGCTTCAATTCACTACGGAGTTTCTAAACTCAATTAATATTGCCGATCTACCTCCGCACAAGCTCAAATTAAAGATCAACTCTATAATTATGCTTCTGCGTAACTTGGATGTGTCCGAAGGAATGTGTAATGGAACTAGGCTTATAGTTACTGAGATGTGCAATAATCTAATCAAAGCCAAAATCATCACCGGCGAAATAGCAGGTCGCGAAGTTCACATTCCAAGGATTACCCTCGACTCCATCAAGTCACAGCTAGGATGCACGATGCAACGTCATCAGTTTCCAGTGCGAGCAGCTTTTGCAATGACGATACACAAATCCCAAGGCCAAACACTAGAGTTTGTGGGGGTGAATCTACTTTCTCCAGTGTTCATGCACGGTATGCTCTACGTTGCATGTTCACGAGTCAAGCGTAAAAGTGGACTGAAAGTACATCTACCTCCAGAAAATGCACGTTGTAGCCGTAATATTGTATGGACAGAAGTGCTGAACAATACTAGAACAGTATCTTACAATTAAATTCAAAGTTTGTTTGATTGCCAGCTTAAACATTGCCATGACATTTTGATTGCTTAACATTTTTATCATAGGTAATGAGTATCGTAAAATAATTGTTTTATGTTTCCTTACATTTTGTTTTATTACATATGTTTAACAGTGTTAGAATGTTCAAAATAAAAAAATATTTGTTTTTTAAATTATACATGTGTTTATTTTATAGGTATTGTTTTAACCACCCAAGCAAACACCGAGCATGGCTCGGTCCCCCGGTACTGGATTGTAAATTGTTCATTACTTAATTTGACTGTATACTGTTTGTTGTCTTTAACTAAAATATAAGTTAATTTAATTGAATCATTAATATAGTATCTTATCTTCTAAAGCGAGAGATAATTCTTTGTCTGCTAAATGGATCTGGAATCTCCGTCTAAGGATTTTTCATTTTTTGATTTTAAATGGGGCTTTTGGCCACGAGAAATCGATTGGAAATGGTCACCAGTCTGGAAAAATTCGTTTTCTACGTCTTTTTATTAAATTAAAAATTGAAATTTGTCCATTTTAAACAATACAAAGCACAGCTGATGCAAATGTTTTCAATGCCATTACAATAATCATCTGCTTTCTTTTAAACTGTATATTTTATTAGAGGTAAGCCTAAAATGTTGTATCTATTTATAGTTACCATGGCAACGAATACTTCTGCTAAATAAACATACCCTTTATTTAGTTGTTTAATGTTATAGGCCTAACCTAAACGATGTTCACGGAAATTTGCAATAATAGTTATTGACGTGAGCGAACTAGGCCCTAGGCCTAAATCGATATTGAAATATTAAACTTTAATTTAGGCCTGATTTATTTCTGAGGCATAGCGTTGAGATTATGGTTAATCCTTTAAACTGTATTTTTATTACAGGTAAGCCTAATGTTGAATATACCCTTTATTTAGTTATTTAATGTTATAGGCCTAACCTCAAAACTCAATAATCCAATATTTATTATTGAAATCATAGCCCTGCTTATAATCGATCTTTAGCTCGGTCTCCTGGTACTACGGAATAAAATAGAAGGATACATCCAAGTGGTGATGCGGAAGAAGGAAGAACTAGTGAGAAACCTATAAGAAGTAAAGTTAAAAATATTGAAGTAAATTTAATTAGCAGGACAGTCTGTCAACTTAAAGAGGCCCTGTTGGTCAGGAAGTTATACTGAAAGGTGATACTTTGCCCAACCAATAAGGGCAAGAGAAAGAGGTGTTGGTTTTAGTGAGTCGGCCATTCTCAACCTCACATAACCTCGCTGTGCGGACCCGGCAAGGTATTTGAAAGCAAATTTTGTTCATCTCACGTAAACAAATATATATATATATATATATATATATATAGTATACAGATTGTGCAATCTTTCAAATAAAATGTTTAGGCGTGGAAAAGGGAAATGATTATATTTTTACCTTATAATGATTGTTTGACGAGGAAATTATTTATTTTTTAAATATTTGAATTAAATAAAAACTGCCCAAAGAACCCTTTAGAAATTATGAAACAAAGTAATTGAGTTTATTTATTCTCTTTAAATAATTTAAGAGATTCAAAATATTTATAATTTGTGTGACACAATCTACTTACGTGTTAGGTTAGGTTATTTTATCTAATATCTCGTTGGGGGGAGACGTAAGCAGACGTTAAATTGTATAAAAGCATAAATACTCTTTGCTTTTCGAATTAATATGAATATCACGCGATATAATACTAATTAGTTTTAACACTGAACTCGAAAGAAACTCAACGATCAACGAGAACAGAGTTGTTTTAATAGAACTGATGTAGTTTAATGAAGGTGGTAATTGCTTACACACGTCAACAACTAATTGTGTTGCTCTTGTCTCAATAGTTTTCTTTTTCGTCGTAATTCAAAAACCATATTGTGCTTGTTTACTAATTATTATCATTAAATAAATATAGCGTAGAGAAGTATATTAAGGTATACCTTTTATCTATGTATCTATTGTTTAATTTCAGTAAATGAAATTAACTTTATTTTACAATTTGCAATTTATTTCGTTTGATGTTTTAATGTTTACTGAATTTATGTAATAAATGAAACACATCAATAGCGTGTAAAATGGTGTCGTTGATTATAATACCTTGATTTGAAAACATAATTATAACCAATAACAATAAGCATGTTTGAAAGCGATTACACTATTGCAGGACAAAATTATACTATGGTGAGAAAAATTACTCTATGGTTTGAAACATTACACTATCGTAGGACACAATTATACCGGTGAAACAAATTTCATTAAATAATAAAGACCAAATTTTAATCTAAACTATGGGGGGGGGGGGGGAATTACACAATGGTAGGACCGGAAAGTCACACTATGGTAGGAACAAAATTATACTTCGGGGATGAGCACCTGTTAATTGAATGAGGTAATGGATTTTAAAGAAAGTATCACCATCGAATGCTAAGTAACAAAACTAGCTTTTATTTTAACATTAGTGTCATAGCTCGTAGGAAATTATGGAGATTTAACAACATTTTAGAGAACATCTTCAAAAACACAATGAATAAAATTAAAAAATAAAGTTTGAACAGAAAGCTATTATAACATTGTAAATTTTGAAGGTATAAAATTGTAGTCATAAGAATTTTTAGTAGATTGCTTTTTAGTTCAGATTATTGGAATACATGCATGTTAGCTTGTTTTGATTTTTTTTATGAAGCTTTTGAAATAAAGCGAATACAAATTTACTAATTACATTTAAAATACACCAACTAATCGCTACTAAATAAACACTTATAATTCGTTGGAGAAAACAATCCCATTATATTTGTATGAGCTTAGTGTAATAACTTTATTTTTTTAGGTAAATACAATGAAAGTATCTTCTTAATCAACGGATTAACTTTAAAAACCATACTGACAGATTATATGTGTTAAACTTGAAACCCTTTATCAGGCAAGACTATATAAACCATTGCAGAATTTACTAAATATTGTGTATTTGTTTTTTCCTTTAAAATTAAATTCTTCTAAGTACATTTAGCCAGTGGTAAGATAGATCATATGTGTAAACATTTAAATCCAGAGGGTTGTAATTACACAGTAGGTTTTAAAGACTGGGAGTTTAGTAAATGACTCATTGCATCAAAGATGAAAACTTGAAAATGATCAAGGTTTTTGATCTGGCTTACGAAATTATAAGTCAACTGCAATATACACATTTAACAGATTTTTTGCCTTTTCAAAGATGTGTTAATTGTATTGAACGTTTTGGAGGATTTAAAAGTTGTTTTTACTTTTTTATATTTACCATCGGCTACCGTCTAAAGGATACAATAATTTATCCACTTTAAAGTTTCTTGTTCATCCAGAAAAGGGTTTGCAATTATATAGGTCAGTAATTGGCATATGAGATTGTGGAGGGAAAAAAGGGGAGATTGTGGATGAGATTGTGGATATGTAAATCTTGCTTATGACACCTAACAATAACGTATAACAAATAAACCACTGAAATTATATTTTTTGTGTACCATGGACAAACTCTAATTTTATTTTAAAACTACAATCTGCCAATCAAATTAATTATACCTACGTACATTTCTATAAACATGAACAAAACTATTTTATTACAACCGCAACCACATAAATAAAACTTTCTTCGCAAATTTCACCAGCAGTTCTACAAATGCAATTCCATCTACGCTAACTAGAACCTTAAGAACAGTGGGAACTACAATACTTGCAACTTTGTAACCAAGCAAACATTCCGGTTAATGTATTGAAACGTCACCTGATGTTTTATGTTCAGATTTGTAGACAGTGTATGTAAATATTTTACTATAGATATACGTAAAGTAATCGGGATATCCAGGATTCAGGAGATTTTCATGTAAGATTAATTATTAATTAATAACAAATTACTTAAGTAAATATCACAACAATGATATAATTATACTTTATTTTTAACATAACAAAAAGTAGTTGTTCAATAATTTATTATTATGTTTCTTCATTATACTGAAACAAAGAGTTGTATGGAATGTATGAAAAAAACTACATTATCTTAACTTACAATTTGATAAAGTATTTTGTGCTCAATTGTTTGTACATCTCCTAACTGAGACAAACCAAAAATATTCGATGGTCTATTTTCTGTTTGATAAAAATTATTTATAAATTCCAAAATCCTAAAAACCTTTGCGGAAATTGGTTGTTATGATCCAAAGTACAAAATAATATGGTTGAAACTCGGAACTTGGGCTCAGCCCACTACTACCTTGGATCCGTAATGCATCTATAGTCAAGGGTTGACATAAGAACATTATTTCCGCTTAAAAAACTTCAAAAATTTAGCGTTCTAGGCGATTTTAATAATTATCTTTCTTCTGATGACAGAAACATCTTTCTCCCAAACGGCGGTTCCTAGGTAGATCAAACAAAATGAGTCAATTGTGTGGCCCATCCAATTTAAAGCTAATATATTGACGGTATTGGTTTGGCGATTTTAGATTTATCAATTTTAAACGTTTCTCATCGTGCTTTTTACAAACTTATACATTAATTTTGACACTTCACATTAACATTTTTCAAAATATAAAAATATGAGTAAAAATGTACGGGTGGAAGTTCCTAGATATATATATTATACACTACACCATTCCAGTAATTATAATAGTGTTTCAGAATCTTGCACTAGGAGGAATTGTTTCTCTGATGTTAATTTTTTTTTACCTTCAGAATAATATCACCAGAATGTCAAGCGTCCGCGTCATTAAATTTGTTTCCAGAAATTTTACGGTGTTAAACGCGTATTGACATACAGAAAAGCAGACTTTAAAAACGAGCTAAGAATAAAATGTTTAAATAGTTGTTTATATCACTAAAACATACAAAATAAAGGTTTATTTTACTATTTTGGACTTGGAAGAACACTTGGCTCTTATTGGTCGGCTCAACTGCTCTATATCATATTTATGTTATATGATAAAATGTGTATATAATATTATGTTTTCTTTGCAATCGAGGTAAAGTCTGCTTAATTAAACTTAGAGTGTGTCTCGATTTCGGACAACAGCTTTCAGCCACCAAATTAATAAAATAAAATGTTAACATTTATCAGTTTTTCTACGTTGAAAGCTAAGTTTTTAAAAGGTCACTATTTAAAACAGTACTATCGTACTATTTACTATTGTTTAAAGTATTAAATTGTACTTTAATTTATGAAGTACTTTAACTGCGGTACTGTCAAGTAATGTAATTGATCATTAAGTCGAAATAACATAAGTAGAGTCAGCTTTGAACTAACGAAACTAAATAGCGAGCCTAAGAATAATGAGAATAAAATTGTGAATGAAATACGCTGATTAAAAATCCTAAAATCACTATTCGAAACAGACATGCTATGAATCTAAAACTTAATTTAATAATTAATTAAATTTCTTTCGCTAATAAAATCTAGACAGAAGTAATGAAACAATTAATAAAATTAATGTTAAAACAATTAAACGAAGAAAACACATTTATCAAATAATTATCATAAGAAACTAACAAACATTTTAGAAATAAACGCACTCGGTTAGGGTTATTATTGGTTCGATGATTAAACTATTTGAAGTGCATTATGATTAACTAAGTATCCTAATATTATGCTATTGTGTTTTAATTTTGTCTTGTAGTAATTAAAGAATCTTTCCTTAAATAAAAGTAGTAAAATTATATAGGTAAATTCAGTAAGTATATTATTAAGGAATAAACAAAATTAATTTCTGTATTGTACTAATACGATTTTTTTATAAGACAATTGCAATAATATACAATAATAAAAAATACAAACTATAATCCTAACAAAAATTTATTAAAAAAACAACAAATACTAATTGCATAATAACAATCATTTTAAACACACAACATGAACAAAGTTTTAAAATAAATGCATACACGATTTCATTAAGATAGCAAAAATATAACTAAAAGTTAATTACACTATAAAGGGAAAACAAAGAAGTTATAAATCTATTTACTCTCTAAGCACACACAACTAGAATATCCCGCAAAAACCTAATAGTACCTAAATTCCATTAATAACCATAGATGATCAGAAAACCAACATTGCAGTGCCTTTTTGAACTAATTCATGTTCTTTTATGACGTGCATACTTTCAGGTGATAACATTCCAATATCAACACGTTGTCACAGTGAGCGATTTATTTAATATATTAGTGCTATTTCTAGGTGTAAGTAATGATAAAGCTCCTTGTTGTAGGTGTTATATTATACGTTTGTGTTGTAAATAAGCTTTACTGGCGGTGGTGTAATTTAGTTAGTAGAATATTGCTGTAGGAACAAAATATTGCCCTTACATAAAAACCAAAGTTCTCTATTTGAAATTAGATTATGTATAATGTTTCTTGATTATTTCGTTTAAAGTTGAAATGGGCGATAAACAAGCACATTGATTAGCACATTGATAACATAATCACGATATTTCACCTTCTACAAAGTGGGAGTGTTATCGAATACTTTAACACAGTATGTCCAGCTTATTGTTTACAGCAGTAATAGTCAGCCTTTTTATACCCACCACCCACTTTAGTATTAACATTTTCTAACCACCCACCGTCTCCAAAGTAATGGTTATAGTGGCTAAGTAAGTTAACTTTATACAATTTACCATCTGGATGCTTTGTAGAAAGATGATTTCGCAACAGACATGGCTTCATTGTCTCATTGGATATTGTTACATGACAAAATAAACACATCGTATATTTATTATTTTCAACAGATTCTATTAAAATCAACTTCACATACTCCGGAAAATATCCTTGAGCGTATTTTTTTTTTTTTTTTTAGACTTTGACTCACAATATGTTTTCAATAGTTTGTTTGAAGCTGTAGACATGTGCTTGCCCACATACATCTAACTGCATCCTGAACAGTCTGACAGGAAATAAAAGATGTGTGTAGTATTGTCACGCGCATGTGTAGTATTGTCATCAGTGAATGCCTCTCATGAATCAGTGGTTTTGTTTTGGAGGCGCCGAGAACCTGTTCTGCATGCGTGTTAGAGCTGGGAGGTGTGGTAAGCGAAGAACGAGATTGGAATAGGCTCTTTTTTTAGCGGTTACTTATTTAACATGAATAAAACTTATGCACGGGCGATACAAATAGGACATTTCTGAAATTTAAATTGTCAAGGGAAATTTTATGACATAATGAAAATATTGTTAAAACATCTACCGCCCGAAATGAAAGCTGGAACTAGTGATCGATAAAGACCTGGTTGACTACTGTTAGTTTACAGAAAATCCTAGACCATTTTAAATTAGAGCAATAAGGCTCTCATAAAACCGTTATCGTAAGTTTTTATACCTAAATACAATAAACACATTCTATTTACATGTCATAAATATGTTAAATGTTGCAAGTAAAATTTTACTATGACTTAAGGACAGTCGACTTTTAACACTCAAATCTTCTATATTTGTTTGCATCTATCGTCTTAGTCGTTTCTGATAGAGAAAAGAAAAAGTATTTAAAATGTGAAACGAACTGTTACTTTCCATAATTAATTATAATTAAAATATTGCATGTTTCTAACTATTTAAGAATTAGTCGGGGTGAATCTGTATGTGATTAAAATTTTATATAGTGCAGCGGAAAATGTCCGTGCAATTCCCGAAATTTTGAATTTTTCAAATATTTTTTTTTTTTAATAATTCAATCTTTCTAGACTACTACGGGCATCATACGTATGTAGGTCATAGAAATGCAAGTCAGGGCAAGATGAGAGTTAGCTGGCGAAAAACGGCAAAAGTAACTTAGCCGAAATTATCTGATTTCTGATGGGATAGCGGGGATTTAGGAATTTGCGAATTAGTGGTTTTATGTGGTCAATGCATTACGCTAAACGCTTATGTATTGGACATCTAATTCCCGAAACGTAATAAGGGAAATTGCTTACGTAATATGCGTTCAAAGTTAAACAAAAAATTCAATTTAACTCAAAATCCAAAAGTAAGGGCATTTTTGGATTCAGGAAAAAATTCCAAAAAAGAAATGTTATAAGACAAAAGGTCATAATATTAATATTAAAGAAAATGCTTTAAAGTGGCGAATTTTGTATAATAAAAAAGTACATAAAAAATAAAGTTATTTTAAATATAATGTATACAAAGTATTATTTATGTAAAGTTTTAATGGAAAATTAGAAGAAAAAGTTAAATATAATTTGAATGGAAAGGTGACAATTGTAAAACCTTTAAGAACAAAAGTTAAGGTAAAATCAAGTTTTAAAGTCCATAAATAATTAAAATAGATTAGTAGCTAAACAAATTGTATAATAATCAAGTATATAAAATAAATGTCGGTAATAAAAAGTAAAGAACAAATAGTAAATTCGTAAAACTCCTAAGTCCAAGAAAAAACCAGGAATTAAGGTCAAAAGAAGAGAGACTGCGGCTAGTAACATTAAACCACAAGAAAAAGAACTGCAGAAAAGGAAATCGTCGGAAAATGGAAGACTTCGTGGCGAAAATCTGCGGAAAGCGGTCGGGACACGCGAAAATGCAAACGAAACGTCCTACAACTACCATTCGAGTTTGTGCGTAAAGAAGAAGATGTGGGAAGAAAGAAAATCCAAGTAGCAGGAAAATCCGATGGAAATTAGTAAAGTTATTAAAGAAAATCCAAGAACAATAGAAGAAACGACAAAGAAAACGCGGCAAATCTCAGCGCAAGGGCGCATGGAGAGAAGAGGAGATGTGGGATTGCCAAAGTTCAGGAACTGAGAAATCAACTTAAAAAAATAGTTTTTTAATGAAAATAATTAAAAAGTAAAGAAATGATAAAGGAAAAAAGTCATTAAAATAATTAATACTATAGCAAAGGAAAACAAAATCTTTTATAAATTGCAAATTGGAGGATGCGACAAAAGGGTGCAAAATACCAGCAAGGCCATACCTGATTCGGAGGGAAACTGGGTATAAATACAGGGTACCCAGCGACTCTCGGGCTCTTTCTTTTTACAAAAATCGTGATTGAGCTTCTAGACATCGTGGGATAACCAGACGAACGGACCTAGGACCATCTGCCAACTTCCAGAAAGAAAACATCTGTAATTCGCAGGCACGAGACAACTTGTGATTCCAGTCGAAGGACATACACTACAACTTATAAGGTCTGTGCAAAGCGAAAATACGTTGCAGATTTTCCCTAAAATTTTGCCTGAGTAAATTCATTAAATTTATTTATTATACTGGGCTAGATATTTTATTAATCGTGTGGTGTATCAAGTTGCATTCATTAAATTAAATTAAAATTTTATTAAAGTAAAAGTTTAAAAATAATAATATTTAATAATAAAGAGATTTAATTAATTAATATTATAAATAGAATAAAAGCAATTTTCAAAGTAAGTAAATTCATAGAAAGTTCTGCCTTTTTAGATTAAGTCAATTATTTTTGAATTTATTGTATAAGGTAAAAATTACCAAAGAATTTAAATATTTTGTGTTTCAGTTTTTCTAAATTTCTGTTTGAATTTAAAAGTAATAAATTCAAAGTTTTTATTTTGCAGAACAGAATTAATTTGATTTTATGTTACCTGTCTTGCTCATCCAATAGTGTATCCCATGTATTCAGATATTAGAACTTGGTTTAATTATAAGTTAAACGAAAGCACAGATAATTTACGTTACAAGGTTAGTTCCAGTGTACTTACAACTCTGAGGTTTACAGAAAGTAAAAAAGAGTCAGTTTAATTGAGCTAGTGTGTTAAATTACTTGGAGTTAAATAAAAATTTGTTTGGTCAAAATATTTAGTAAATTAAATATTTGGCAACAAGTTGCTTCACCTAGGCGAACAGAAAAGCCATTGTCTCCCAGTAGGTGATAGTAATTTATTTTGCAACAGAGCTTGGCGTTCCCAACAAAGTAGTGGAACGTTTCTAGAGAAACAAGCTTTTCGTTGTAAAATTGGCGCCCATTGTGGTCGGCTCGATTTAACCTATGGTTAAAATTAACCAAAAGTTAAATTAAGTCGAGGACTGACGTAACGATTATCTGTGCTTTAATTGTATTTGTTAGAATAAGAATTACTTGTGTAGCTTTTAAGATACGGCTGCTATAGTCTAAAAAGCGTTAACATTTCCCGGGTCCGTTCAGCGTTTGGGTTATAGAGGGGGAGTTAAGAAAGTTATTATGGTTAATTAATTTGTCGTGGTAAAATCGCGTAAAAGTAAAGGGTTTGATTAGGGTTTTTGAGTAAGGAAATTGATTTAAATAAAACTATTGAGAAATTTTTTAAAAAAAAGGGCACGACAGGACAAAGAACAATAATAAATAAGTACAATTTTTTTTTAAGATTAAAATTAACCAAAATTAAAGTAGGCTAAAGTAAATAAAAAACAAAATGGCAAACAAGGAAATGAAGGAATTCTTTGAGCAATATAAGAAAGATAGGGAAGAGGAAGCCGAAGCCAAAGCTTTAATGCTTAGGAAAGAAGAGGAGGAGAAAGAAAGGAAAGAAGAACGAAGACGTCTCAAGGACGAGAAAGTCAGGGAAGAAAAAGAAATTGAGCGAAAGGTAAGAGAAGAAGAAAAGAAACAAAGAGAGAAGGAACAAAAAGAACTCTATAAATTAATTTCGGGGAAACTAGGGGAAGTCGAGAAGAAAATAGAAGAAGAAACGGAAAGATGCGTAACACAACATTCAAAAATATAAAGTAAAATTGAGGAAATTGTCGGTAATGTTCAGTACTTAGAAGAAAATACGAGTACAATTAGGAAAACCACCGATGAAAATTTTAAATTAATTGAAAGTAGGTTTACTAGGGTTGAGAAGAAAATAGGGGAAGTAGGTAGTCAAGTAGCAGGTACGCGTAGTGTAGGTGTGATGATGCCGCGGTATGAAAGTGAGGCAGCGAAAATAGAATATTGGGGAAATCCTAGAGAACGGCCTAAGCAATTTTTACGGGAAGTCGAAAATTTAATGGATGAACTAAACCCATTTTTAGGGGATAATGAACGTGTTAAATTTGTAGAACGACATCTAAGAGGAAATGCTAAGGAATGGTTTCAAGTAGTAAGGGCAGAAAGCGTAAAATATAGTGAGTTCAGGGAAATGTTTTTGCAAAATTGTTGGTCACTGCAACGACAAAAACTAGTACGAAGTAGAATAGAAAACGGAAGATATTACGAAGATAATGCGTTGAGCCGTAAGGACTATTTCTGTCGAATGGTAAACAAAGCCGGAGACCTAGACCCGCCAATTCCGGAAAATTTCTTGGTATTTACAATAATGCAGCATTTTAACGATCAGATTAGGTTAGCGAGTATGGGAAGACATAGCGAAACCATTAAAGACGCGATAATATTTTTGAACAACGTGGACATGATGGACGAAGTGAAGCGAGAAGGGAGACCAACGAACCCGCGGTTCGATAGTAGGCAAACCCCAACACCTAGTAAAAACCCACCTGTCCAGCAATCCCATGGTCATAAACCTAACAATACCAATTTCCAAAATTACAATAGACCTGGTCCATCAAAACCAAATCCTAATCAAACGCCTGCAAAAAACCTAAGATAGAGGCCTTGTGGAAGGGACAGGTAAATCGGATGAACAGGGCTGTGGAAAAAATAACTGATGACAATGTTAATAGTAAAGAAATAAAAAGGAATGTAGGCGCAAACAAGGACTTAATTGATAAAACAGAATTGCCTAAACCCAGTGTAAAACCCAGAGTAGGTACGGTTGAAAGCAAGAGAACAATAGGTAGTTTACATTTCAATATTCGGGAAGATTTGTTATGCAATAAGGATGAGCCAACAGTCGAGGAATACCAAATAGAAGAGATTCCAGCTATTATGATAAAATTAGGACGCACCGAAGGATTTTTAGAGTTGGATACGGGGTCCGAAGTAAGTGTTATAGAAAAAGATTACGTGGAACAATTGCGAGCGGAAGAAGTCGAAATCCTCGAACTACCAGTTGCAAATGTTGAAATAGTGACGGCGCTAAAAGGGCGAATTCAAAAAGTTAACAAACAAATAATGGTTAACGTTCGGTTGTTAACAGAAAATATTGAAATGAAGCTACTAGTTGTAAAAGGGTTAAAATCTAAAATTATAATGGGTTGCGATATGCTATATAAAATGCAGGCAAAAATTAATATGGAAGGCAAATTTGTTACATTTAATATACATAACAAAATAATTAATGTACCATTTATCGAAAAACAGGTTGCCATAGCCAAAATAAAAGGGAAATGTTTTAAGTTATCTTCAAGATACGCAAATATTAATAAGAAATGTAGTAATAAAGATAGGCCTAACCAAGGCGAAATTAATAATGGAAAAGCTATTAAATTAAATAAACAATTGTTAGCTAAAGAAAATACGCAAGGCAACAATAAAAATAGTTTAAAAGAAATAGTTAACACTAGTACGGCGAATAAAAGTAAGGAAACGCAGGCGAGCACAACAGCTATAATACCAGGTAGTAGGGATAGGTCAACATCAGAAGAGGGTTTGAAGAAAAACGTAACAGTAGAATTACGACTTCAAAGTGTTTCAAAAAAGAAACCGGATAATAAAGCAGTCTATAGTAGGTTATCTAAGGAAACCCGTGACGCAAATTCGCGACGATGTAAAATAAATAAAAGTATGAGTTTAATAAGTAACGAGCTATTAGATGAAGGGAAGCCTAATGCTCAAAATATTGACCGATCTCCCAGCAAGTTAGCAAATTGTTGTAGGCCTAATAATACGCCTGTAATGTCAGAAAACTTTTATTCAAAACACCGCACTAGACACTTTTCTTTAAATAATAAAAACAAAGCACATTCACAAGATAACTTTAAACACTTTTACACTAAATTAGTTTGCGGAGGAATCAACATGGAAACTAACGCGTCTGATAGGAAAAAAACGGCAAGTTCGACTAAAGTGAAAAAAAAACTGGTCTTTCGCAAGAGAAACTGATTAATGGAACGGAAAACAACAACAATAGGACCATCCGGCGAAAAGGTTGTAGTAAATATTATTGTAATGCAATCAAATTTAAGCATAAAAGGAAAAAGGAAACCTCTTTAGGCGTTTCTCATCAAAATAGAAATGGAACGGAAAACGACAACAATAGGACCATCCGGCGAAAAGGTTGTAGTAAATATTATAGTAATGCAATCACATTTAACCAGGAATATAGTCACAACACTATATTAACGGAAAAGACCGGATATTAGGGTAGGTCGGAGTAGGCCTAAAGTAATAATATGTGGGTCACTGCTACCAATGAATACAGTATTCATTGCTGCTACAAAGCAAGTCATCTGTTGCAAGAGTGAGACGGAAGAAGGCAATAGAAAACTCGTCCTAATGCAAGGTCACCCACCTTACTGGCAAGGCTAGGGGTAGGTAGACAGGAAACATTTACCGAGTCGGAGATAAATGATGTACAGTATTTGTAAATATGATTAAACGCAATGAATGAAATAGTTCCCAGACTAATATAGGGTGTGTCAAAACCATTGTACGAAAGTTAAGTTGTTATTGACAATATACAAATGTAAATGATCAGTGAAGAAACGGATCGAATAAAAACCTAAGTTATCAACATCTGAACTTAAGTTACGTAAATTATGTAATGCATTAATTTATCGTTAACAAGGAGATTCGAACGACATGTGGGCGAGGAGTGGCCTCATGGTTAAGCTAGGAAGGTGGTTAGCTTGTAGAATATGAAGGAAAAGGAGGGGGAGTAGCGTCGAAATGAAAATTGTATAAAAAGTTAAAACAACGAAATTAAAAATTAATAATGTAAGCGGAAGTACGAAGGGGAGTAGCATCGTGAAGAAATTGTATTAAGAAGAAAAATAAAAATGGTACTTAACGTGGAAATGGAAATAAGTTAAACACTGACGAAATAATATAACCAGAAGTAAAAAAAAAGAAAAATTTCTCAATAAATTAGTAAGGGAAGGTGATAAAAAGAAAAGTAATTAAAATTAAATGTTCATATAGGGAATACAGGAAATGTTAAGGCAAATAGACAGATAGTAGCAGCTCATTGTGTTAAGATTAGGACTAGCCCAGTATGCTATTGTTTTGTTTATTTTGTCAGGCAAATAACATTGTGTCCCTTGTATATAAAAGTGTTAGAATTAAATATGTTTCAGTGGACTGAAGAACAATGCCAACAAAGGCAGACATTGATAAACTTGAAATTTATAAAAATATTATGTAAAAGTAATAATGTAATTTCCAGGTACAATTATCTTTTTGTAGTTGTTTCATGATTGAAAGGTATTGTGTAAATTATAATTGAATATACAATTGTTGTGCATAACTTGTTAGGTATAATGGCAGAACGAATAAGTAAGTCTTTGTAAAAGGTGAGAGTTAACTCGAAAAGGGCTTGAATTTTCCTTTTTGGGGGATTTTTTTTTAATATCTTGGATTTCGGTGGTTGCCAACGAGATCAGATATTTTCAGAGGGGCAGCTTGCAGCGGAAAATGTCCGTGCAATTCCCGAAATTTTGAATTTTTCAA
>JAGFPH010004927.1:10547-32134 GCA_018207615.1 Philaenus spumarius | reverse complement strand
TTGTTGTTGTTTGAGTAAAGCCATTTTACTGGAAGATGCTTTTAGTCAAACAAAATGGGGAAATTTATTAGTTTAGAATGAAGGAAAAATGGAAAAAGTTATTTATTTTTACTTTAAGGAGAAATATTTTTTATCCATCTCATTTGATTCATTTTGTTAAACATGTATTAATTTTAAACCCCACATTTAAAATGTTTATTTTGGCAATTAGTTAAATAAATTAACTCTCAAAAAGTGTTTGCTGTAAATATCGCAAAAAAAAACCATTATATTTAGAAATAAAACATAATTTTATTAGATATTTAGGAAAACTACTAGAAACCCTGTTTATAATTACAACTTGTATTTTCTAAGGGGGATTATATGTTAATAAAGAATATCTTTTTAAACCATAAAATAATTCCTTATTTTTTATGGATTGCAAACAGTTGTATTTTACGAGAACTATTAAAGACAAACCTTTGCAATGAAGCACAGAACATAACTGTAGTGATGATAAATAATTTTCTTAAAACCTACAATCCAGTACAAGTTACTATAATCAATAGTTTTACTAAACAAATGAGTTTTATTGTACAAAAATATTTCAGTTTTCGAGAGTAAAACAATTCAGTAGTAGAAAATAAAATTTGCTAAAATTTTTGCATTTTTAGGTCTTCTATCTTTAAACTACACGAAGTAAGTCAAAACTATTTATTTACGTAATTTAAAAACTGTTCGTAATATCTATAAAAAGTGGATCCATTCAAATGAGAAGATACAATAATAAACATGCATTAAGAAATCTGCATTAATATTGTATGAAAAACATTTAAATGTCCTTTTTTATTTAAATGAGGTTCATATTTTAAATGATTTTCTAAACTATCAACTTCGATAAAATATGAAATCATAGATGTATATAAAAAATTTATTTAAAACTAACAAATAATTTCTCATGTAAATTATAAAAATGTTGTCTAATCAAATATCGGTTTGTTTTATTAATTAATAACTAGTTTTCCTTATAATGTTCTGTTTAAGCTTCCTTTAAAAACCAAAACAATAAAACAAACTTTAAATCTTAATTGTGATTACAACTTGAATAATTCGTTTGAAATCCAAAGTTTAGTTATTTATTTAGACAAAGTTTGTTAATTTGACTTTTTGTTTTGGAGGTTGGCGTACAATTAACGTAAATACAAATGTTGTTTTGATTGAAGAACAAAAATAGTAAAATTGAGGTATATATTAAAATTAATGTGTGCATTATTTATTGTTTCTACAAAATATATTTGATTATTACTAGAAAACAGTTTGAAATAGATTTAGTATAATGTAAGAAAATTAGGCGCATATCTACAAAATATTTTATTTTAAATAATCTTTATTTTGACTGTAAAAATGAAAGTAAATATAAATTTAATTATTACAGGTTTTAAACCAAACTTACACAAAAATATTTACAATTTTACTATCTGCTAGTCATACTGTTTAAACATATAAGTGTGTCATACTGTTTATTATTATATTTATTATACAATTTATTTATAATTCGGTGTTATTATAAATCTGACTTAAAATCCTTTTGACAAAACAGATATTACATTAAATAAACAAGTTAAAGGGATATATTAAAGATAGCAAATGACAAGATTCTTCCGAACTTCTTTCATAAGCTTTACAACAGACACCATATTAATGTTAAAAGTGTGGTTTATGCGACATAGGCAATAAAACGACCTGGAAAAAAGCTCAAAAACCGCACCATCGTCGGCAAAATGTAAACTAAATTGGACATGCCGGGCCTAGATCAGAGTGATGTCGACGATCAGACTTGTAGGGAGATGTTTGAAGCGTACGATATTGTAATAATATTTATCTACTCTCCAACGAATTATGAGGTGAAGTTCGTTGAATTTACTCCATTGGTATTTGCTATCTTTAACTTAAATACTAACAAATATTGAATATTAATTTATACATTTTTATCTATTAGGAGATAAGTTTAAATAGATAAGATATCATTGTTAAGTTATTGTTGATATTCCCATAATTAATACAATCTTAAAATACATACAATTTTATATAGTTAAGAATAAATTATTTTGTTTTTATTATTTAAGGCGAAAACATCGTAAAACATAAAAAGGTTATCATCGCCTGTTAAGTATTAAATCTTATTTTGAAATATACTAACATAGAAATTGCTTTCTTTGGAAGCACACTAAATTCAAGTAACTTACCTGGCTAAATATCTCAGAGTCGCTCTAAATATTAAATTTATCAGAATAAATGTTGACGTTAAAATGAAAACAACTACGGTACGATCATGTCTAACGTTTGAATTGTAGGATACACATCTGGTATTTTGAAATTGAAGGTACAGTTTAATTTTTTTCTGTTAAAATGACGATGTATTTTTTTCGGAATCAATATAGCGCTGTTTCACCTACCACTTAATTAAGTGAAAGACTTAATGTCGTTAACATAACGTAGCACTGAACACAAAGGAATAACGCAACACTACACATATTTTAAAATTACTCAAGACTTTTTTTCATCAGTTAGTTAAAAGACAAATGAACCGGTTGTGGGCACGTGGTCTTACGCATTATTATACTTTGTATTGCCTTTAGTGTTGTGATATTATTTGAATTTGTTTAGTGTTGACGGTGACAGTGATCGACAAAACAGAATTTTAGTGATTCCAACAATACAAGACATGCATCTATATTAGAAAATGTAGTTGCATAATATCAGTAATTCAAAAGGTAATATAACTTTAAACATTCAATAAAGATTATAACAATTTTATTTCTATGGGTTGGTTTTAATAGCAGCTCTTTTAAATCTGCTTAAGATTTAAAGCTTAAATTGTGCATCGGATCAAACTATTTTTATAATTGAATTTAAACATTTGTCAAAATCTTGGTATAATAAGGCCGTAGTTGTAAATTATGAACAACTAAATAAGGTTTTAAATCACACTGATAGTACCTGTACAGATTGCCAAATTTAAACGACTTTTATGCTGACTCAATTATTGTCTTACACAGATAAAATAATTCTTCTACTCCTAAATAAAATATATTCCATTCAACAATGAACTACCACTCTGTTGGCCAAAAGCAAAGCGTGGGTTATTAGGTCACCAACGAATTACCCGTTTAAGTTTCATTAATGCACTTCTCCAATGTAAGCTACGTTGATATATAGACTTGATAATATATTCGTTACCTCTCTCTGACATTAGATAGGATATTAATTTGAACTTGGTCACTTTTTCATCAATTTATTTACACCATTAAATGGATGCACACTGGTTTATGCTAGAAGTTTTTTATACTGTACTTATACAAATATGAGTCAACCAATGAGACATTTCTTGCAGCTTGGATGGAAATAAATAAATAAATTTGTTATATTAATTTGTCAATAATGAGAAATATTTATTTCTTATTACAATGTAAACGCTCTAAAGTTTTGTTTATATTTTTACGTGAGAAACAACACTGTTTTAAAAATGCTTTCGTCATTGTAATTTACTTGTTGCTTAACTTATTGTATGGAAACATTCTGGAAATTGTATTTCGGTACCCAGTTAAGATTAAAAAAAGAATAAACAGCCATCTACAGAGTGTACTGTGATTCAGGTCAAAATATACAGCACGTACAGAACATGTTAGTGCCTACTTTTTTTAAGTCTTCATCAGCTAATAATAGTAATAATAATAACAGATTTTTTGTTTTTTTTTGGCCAAAAAGGGGGTTGTTTTTCAAACATTTTCTAAACCTTTTTTGTGCATCTGTACAGGCCTAATAGACGTTTGTTCGTAATCGGTCGAATAATTTTCTCTCTAGCTAAAAGTAATACTATTTATTAGTTAATCTCCTACTTTAATATCACCTCTTCTACCCCACCTACAATAATTATGAAGTCACAATGAATCTGTTTAAATTGAATCTGTTTAATAATTTAAATATTTTTATGTTTATGAGAAAGTATGTGCCATTTCCTGGTACCGTTTATTTTTTTACAAATCATAATGATTATTTGTTATACAAGCTTGAGAAGGTAGGCCTATAATGGACTCAGATAATATATCTATCGTACGACCAAACGAAAGCAAGTTTTCAATTTCCTTTTTTTAATTAGGAATACATAAATTAATTTAATATGAATTAGGATACTGTTTAGTGAAGCACATTTATATCACACGAATCTCATATTACTTTAATTAATGCTTTACATTACAATATTAGCACTTAACTTAAACCAGCAATACATTTGTGCTGCAGAGTATTTGTGTAGGAAAACCAGATTTGACAGATACTAAGAAACCTAATTTGTATTGCAAAATTTAAATCACGATCTGTCAGTTTATTTATTAGAAAGCAGCTGAGACGCCGCTGCTGCATCAAAATATAATTAAAGACTGGAAACATTTTGTGATAATGAATGTCTTTTGTCACATATTGCATTATTGTAGTTATTTGATAAAGATGAAATAGCTTTTTTTCGATTTAAATATAAGTCTATAACTATTTGTTTGCACAGATTAGATTTCAGATGTGACTATTTTTTTTTGTTACACATTGCTAGTACTTAAATTTTAACTTAAACAACATTTACTGCGTAGTGGATTGTGTCTTCAGTTTGTAATTTTCAGTCGAAGTCACTTCAGTATTAAACAAACATTTCTGACGTCTTGTAGCGAGAACATTGCTTTTTCGCATGAGCTAATGTTATTCTTAACTAGACGCGTTATCAGCTGATCTGTGGTTAACTTAACGGTAATGTAGATTTAATCAGTGTGCGGTATTGAATATTTTTGTATTAAACAGTTCACTGATTTTAAATAACAGCACAAAATGTCTGACATACAGCATAACAGACTCATTGTGACTAATGCAAATAAGTTTTATTGGAGTTTGATTGTAGAGTGACTGAACTATGAAACCTACACAATACAAACAACTTGTTTCATATTATTTCAAATCTTAACTCCGTCTGACAACCTATATTTGTTTAACAAATGTATTATTTTTGAAAATTAAGAAAATTTTATTCAACAAGGTTTATTAATTAACTTTCAATGTTGTTAGCTGCCTAAAATATAATTTTTCTAAACTAACTTTTGACTTACTTCTATATACATATAAACTCGATAAGACACATTTCATAATTAAAGACACTTACATAGGTAGAACAAACACTTTCATACACTATACACAATTTCATACAATACAAGACAAAGTATTAATTCTCATGTTCGATTTAAGACAACATCATTTATTTGTTTAGTTACATCCGTCCGATTCCAATATTTATTTACAATAGTTTTACATAAACCATATTAGTACTTGTAATTGTATAGTTTCTTTATACATTTGTCACCATATGATATTCTTGTCTAAGCTATTTATATCAACTTCGGCTTCATGAACAGTAAACTTTACGACACGTGAACCTAAACTTTGTCAATAAGTCGCTTTTACGATCAACTTAGATTTTATTGACAGTAATGTTCTGACTGTATTGGCAGTTTTGTTTGAGGGTAATCCGTATTGTTAAATTGACAACAAAGATGTTATTTCACCTGAAACGCTTCAATCTTTTCTGAAAAAAACTACCTCTGAAAATGAAACGTAATAATTGTGATAAAAAAGTAAGTATTTCTTCCGTGATCAGTGACAAGGTATAACTCGCACTGTCATTATATGAATATATTTAGCCAACGTTATTTATTATATTTAAGGGCTTCTACATTTTTATTTCCGTACTTCAACAGAAAACATTTAACGCTAGTAAAAATAAACTTTCTGTCACAGAAAAAAATCTAAAGTAAAGGTTAAAATTATAAACATGTCGTTTTTAAAAGTTGTACTTCCTACTAACCAGAAAATATTATATCGGATATAATCAAAGCAATAGTTTACTTTGATTTCATAGAAACCTTACTTTAACCCCAAAACAAATATTTGTTACTTTTTGTGACTCAGGTTAAATAATATAATGTACCACCATAAAATGCACTAGGTGCGCAAGCATAACTTTGCTACTTTCACGTTAACTCTCTCTTTCCGGTAAATTACTTGACCGTGAACAAAGGGATCTCACATTTTCTTTATTATACATTCATCAATCGCCTATGTGGTTTCTTCGACTTTTTTTATATAATATAAGTATCTGACTTGTTTGCCTAATTCATATTGCTGCCTATCAACCAGCTGCGGATTGTTGTTTAAAGGACGATCGGAGTTTGTTACAAACCTCTACTTTTTCTGGATGTGCTGCGCAGTGAAAGCTTACTTCCTAAATATCTTATGAGTATAAATCGATTTATGCTAAGTTGATTAAAAATAGAAACAAAAATTACGTTTGTTTTAGAATTTTTTTTTTCTCGTGTATATTTGCTCTTTATCGCAATATATTGATTTTCTTAATGTAAATTTTACCCAACATAACATTTTGTGCTCTCTTATTTTATTGTTTAGGTTTGCCGTAATACACAAGTTATTACGAAATGGATAATGATAATATCATTTGAATAAAATACAATTTTAATGAACATTTTTCCATTACAACATGTTATCATTTAAATGAACTGGTAACAATTTTAAGCGAGATAGTTGGAGAATTACTAAAGTCCAACAACATTTCTTATACAATGTTCTATGGATATGAATAAAATTAGTTTAATTATTTTTTGGAATACAATTTATTTATTACAATTAACATAATTAATTGGTTTAAAGTTTTGATTACAAACAGTATATTCAGTAAGTCTATTTGTGTTATTATTTCAGACAGAATAAATTACCCAAATCAGTTGACACATATATGTTGCTTGACTAGTGAAATGTTACAATAACTCTTTAAACTCTCTTATAATATCTATACTCAATATAAGTTTATGTGTGGAAATCTTGCCCTTTCCTGCTATAATGTTTTAACTTTTTATTACATTTCCATAAATAAATTATGAACACAAGTTGACAACTTGGCAATGATATATTTTTCTTCTGACATTCATCCAGTTCGCTAACTTTAACACCTTTCAATATCAACATGATAAAATAAGTATAAGAGTGTATTTTATCTGTTTATTTTGGTAGTACCAAATATTTATAGTTTAAAATTAAATAATAATTCATATTCTTTCTTTGAAGAGGATTAAAACTTACAACATATTATTATTACTATTAAGATATGAACAGGAAAGAAGAAACTGTTCTATTTCGATTATGTGCGTTTAAGAGGTCAAATATTTTTCGTAGGATGGTTTATAGCTGTCCCACTCATTTGGAAGTTACGAGTAACAAACGATGCGAAAAAGTGTTTTAATCCAGTCCTGGAGAACACCTGGTTATTAATGTATGGCTAAATAGGAGCATGAATAGATTTTGACAAAACTTGCCATGCGTTTTTTGATCAAGAAAGTCTTATTATTGCTCGATATTAGTTTCATGTATTTAATTTTAACTGCTAGTGATGTTATTTAGCCCTGCTAGTATATAAGCACCAAAACATAGTTAATATGAAGGTTGAAAAAAAACTGCTTTAAATATTGTTTGACAAATGGATGGGAGACTATAATCATTCAAATCAATACGCTAAGGAGTTCTAGAATTCGTTTAAAGTTGAATAAATTGTGTGATAATAATGTGAAATATTCAGTGTCTTTTTTACATTCATTATTTTTCTTCTAGGAGGCGAAAAATTACTGTTTACCCTATATTTTTCCCCCTGGAGTCAAACTTAATATTTTCCCTTCTATATATTAAGGGAGTCAAACTTCATAGAATTAATACTGAAAGAGAAATCATACTTTTTTAAAATCTATTTTATTATAGATGTTCACGGATTCAAACCACATTGTTCTTCTAAGTTTTGATAGTTGTTTCAAACAACTGCTCTTTTAGTTATTTAAAACAACAGATAAATAATTATTGCAATTAAATCATCAATTTTTATTTATCAAATTGTAATTGTAACAACGTACTCGTTGAATTTGTTCTGTAAATTTAAGTGATTGAATTTAATTTAACTAGTTCGAAAATTTAAAATCAATTGCCTGTCAATCAGTCTGTTATTTTTTTAAAATGATAGGTATTATTAAGGCAATTAATGCACTATCTAGAGCTTACGGCATACACAATTCAAAAGTGATAATGACACGGAGTAAATAAAAAATTATTCAACTAAAACTTTGTTAAAATTAAAGATTTCGTTAAAAGCATTACTCCATTACAAACATTTCGTAATACACCTAACTAATAAATCCTAGACTTAGCAAGACTGATTCACATCGTGTGCGTTGTAAAAATTTACAAGACATGTCACAGCAGATTAAGTGTTATTTTGTAAGTAGTTTATACATGAGCAGTAAATACAATTGTGGAAACAACATAGCTAATTAGTTCATGATATCATAACTAATTTAATGTATACTGTATCATATGGCATACGACAAAGTAGGAAATCGTAGTGTCAATTTTATAAGTTTAAACAAAGTTATAGATAATAAAAATCTATGTAAAAACTAAAAAATACCATTCTTTAATACATTTTATTAAATTTTAAAGTTGGTTATATCCATTAATTTGTACGAATTTTGCATTTATCGTTTTATAAAAATTGTAAAGTTTTGTACCTCAAGAGAACATGCCGACTTTTTCTATTTCAAATGTTTAGATTTATCTTGTACTTTCAAGTGAAAGTAAATCGTCAAATACAACCTGATAAAAGTAAACATTTTACAAATTTGATGAAAAACTTACCATTATTTTTTTATACTATTTTAACTATTATACAAACTTATTTTAAGTTTTGACGTGGGAAATAGACTCCTGAAATTAGGCACACCTGTATAACCAAATAACATTAGTAAGGTTAGTTCGTCTTTAAGTTTAAGTAATATATTATAATGTCAGCCTTTTATTTTACTATAACCAACCATACATTGTCCTTCAAAACAGCTGCACTTATTACCTTTAACAGGTCAGAGTTCAGTGGTTGCTGAGGGGAGATTTCCCTGAGGTGTAACTTATCCTAAGTGTTTGGGAATAATTGGAAAAGAGTGTTCATAACGTAAATCCTTTTCTAAGTGCTTTCTTGATCCTTAACCTAAGTTTACTATTTTATTAATTGATCTGTTTTTAGTAAGCCTACTTTTGTATTGCCTCTGTGCCATTTTGTTACATTTTTTGTTGGCTTCAATTAATTAGTAGAAGAAAATATTTTATTCCGAATATCTATTCAGCTCTAAACAATCAAAATAATTGAAATATAAACATGTATGTATGGAAAACGGCAGTTACTGTGTTCATAAAAACATTATGGATATATAAAATTCTTGGTAGATATTTTCCATTTTTCGCGAGTTACACTGTGAGAACGACTTCAATAACTAAAACGATTTATCTAATTTTCATAAATATATATTACTTGCATGTATATATTTCTATATTAGAAAATGTATACGTATACTATAATACTTAAACAAACAAAAATCGTTGACTGTAATTTTAGAACTCACTTAAAATAGTTTGGGTTATTTCCCTTTCTGTTTTACTGATATATTTTTTCACTACCGGAGGCTTTAAATATCAAGCTTTAAGGAAATGTAAACATTAACACAATCCAAACATCAACTTCTTTGACATTCAGTTTTGTTTGTTTTCAATCTGACGAGACTGTTTACTATCCATGTTTTGAAGTTTTTTCTTATGGTAATCTTAGTAACAGACTAACGTTATTAACATATCGATTAAATGTAGCTAAACAATTTGGATATCTTACAATTTATTCTTCTTTTTTTAATTAATATCTATTTATAAAATTGTTATTATTTTAAATTGAGAGTACAACTGCGTTTTTATTTTATATATTTATTTTTTTATTTTGACCAATCTAAATTATATCCACTAAGTGAGTCACTTACTATAAATCCAATATTATAAGAACTTACATATAAAGGAACAAATTAAACACTCCCAGGATAGATTGAATTTCTTAATTTACATTCATATGAATATAACGTTTTTGTCATATATCTCTATTTGTTGTTGACTGTGTTGGTCTGTTGTCACAATTAATTATCGTCGACATTTCGTATACACCATATCAAATTGACAATTTCTCTCTGAACTTTGTGTTTGAAAGTCTTTAATTTACTGAATATTGGATTTTCTTGCATACCTCATAGTTGTATAACATATGTTAATACAAGTCTGAATAAGTACTTGTTTATACTGAGGACACATTTTGTATTGATAACTCAGAATTATGATTAAGCAGTCAACACATTTGTTTAAATTTAATGTGCTGTTCGCTTTTATTTTTATGTTTTGTATGTTTCTTAATATGGTCCTAACGCTGTTGGAATAATATATTACATTAAAGAAGACTATAATACAATATACAGCAATAAATATGATGTTCCTCGAAACAAATTAAATTTTAACGTTAACTTATTTTGGAAATGTTATTTGTTACGTTGTGTAAAACAACGCTATTTAATCATGAGGAACTCGATTAATTAATCATTTAAAACCTGGATCCTACATGCAGGAAGTAATTCAATCCTCAATAGACGGGAACACTATATGCATGTACAAAGGATGGTACAAGTATGGGCCGTATATTTCAGCTGTTAATGTACATACAAAATTGGTTGACCCGTTATGATAGGTGGTTTTTCTGAGTAAATTTCAAATAGTTACAACGAATGCAACAACATTTTGGTTGTTATAGACTAATGAAAATGTTCAGAATATTTAGATTAAAACTTTTCAACAATAATAAACTTATATAGTAACACTAGACAGACTATTAGTCCAAATTAGTGAACTAAACGTCTAGTGCTGTGTTATTATCTTACGAATCGAAGTATAATAAAATAAATTTGGAAATTGTCAAGAACTTAAACATTGAACTTGAAATTGAAACATTCATTTAATAATTTTTATAATCGCAAAGTATTTTTCTCACAAAAGAGAAAGCGTAGTAAAATACTTTTAAAATAACTAAATAGTCAAGAATTTGAATGTTAAACCTGACAGAGACATAAACCTTGACATGCTATGGAAAAGCCATCCTACCACATACTTTTTTGCCTTTTTAAATTTTTACTATTTATATAAAATTTTAATTACATACAGATTCACCCCCACTAATTCTTAAATAGTTAAAAATATGCAATATTTGAATTATAATTAATTAAGGAAAGTAACAGTTCGTTTCACACTTTAAATACTTTTTCTTTTCTCCATCAGAAACGACTAAGACGTTAGGTGCAAATAAATATAGATGCAAATACATATAGATGCTAATAAATATAGATGCAAATACATATAGAAGATTTGAGTGTTAAAAATCGACTGTCCTTAAGCCACAGTCAAATTTTACTTATAACATGTAACATATTTATGACATGTAAATAGAATGTGTTTAATGTATTTAGGTATAAAAACTTACGATAAAGGTTTTATGAGAGCCATATTGCTCTAATTTAAAATGGTCAAGGATTTTCTGTAAACTAACTGTAGTCAACCAGGTCTTTATCGATCACTAGTTCCAGCTTTCATTTTGGGTGGTAGATGTTTAAACAATTTTTTTATTATGTCATAAATTTTCCCTTGACAATTTAAATTTCAGAATTGTCCTATTTGTATCGCCCGTGCATAAGTTTTGTTCATGTTAAAGAAGTAACCGCTAAAAAAAGAGCCTATTCCAATCTCGTTCGTCTCTTACCACACCTCCCAGCTCTAACACGCATGCAGAACAGGTTCTCGGCGCCTCCAAAACAAAACCACTGATTCAAGAGAGGCATTCACTGATGACAATACTACACATGCGCGTGCTCTTTTATTTCTTGTCGGACTGATCAGGATGCAGCTAGATTAATGTTGGCAAGCACATGTCTACAGCTTCAAACAAATTATTGAGAAATATTGTGAACCGACTTCTCAAAAAAAATTAATAAGCTCAAGGCTATTTCTATTGATTTTAATAGAATCTGTTGTAAATAAACAATATCCAATGAGGCAAAGAAGCCATGTCGGTTGCGAGATCATCTTTCTACAAAGCATCCAAATGGTAAATTGTATAAAGTTAACTTACTTAGCTACTTTAACCATTACTTTGGAGACGGTGGGTGGTTACGAAATGTTAATACTAAAGTGGGTGATGGGTATAAAAAGGCTGACTATAACAGCTGCTGTAAACAATAAGCTGGACACACTGTGTTAATCAAATGTGTTAAAGTATTCGATAACAATCCCACTTTGTAGAATGTGAAATATCGTGAATATGTTATCAATATGCTAATAAATGTGCTTGTTTATCGCCCATTTTTTACTTTAAACGAAATAATCAAGAAACATTATACATAATCCAATTTCAAATAAAGAACCTCGGTGTTTATGTAATTACAATATTTTGTTCCTACTGCAATATTCTACTAACTAAATTACACCACCGCCAGAAAAGCTTATTTACAACACAAACTGTAATAATATATTGACCTACAACAAGAGGCTTTATCATTACTTACACCTAGAAATAGCACTAATATATTTAATAAATCGTTCACTGTGACAACGTGTTGATATTGGAATGTTATCACCTCAAAGTATGCAAGTCATTAAAGAACATGAATTAGTTCAAAAAGGCACTGAACTGTTGGTTTTCTGATCATCTATGGTTATTAATGGAATTTAGGTAGTATTAGGTTTTTGCGATATATTCTAGTTGTGTGTGCTTAGAGAGTAAATAGATTTATAACTTCTTTGTTTTCCTTTAACAGGGTATCGTGTTAAACATAACTTAAAATTTAGTTGTTTAGTTATTGTTTTTGTTCCTTGTTTTGTGGTTCAGGGTTTTTATTTAAATCAGTGTGGTTTATAGTGTAATTAACTTTTAGTTATATTTTTGCTATCTTAATGAAATCATGTATGCATTTAATTTTAAAACTTTGTTCACGTTGTGTGTTTAAAGTGATTGTAATTATGCAATTAGTATTTGTTGTTTTTTTAATGAATTTTTGTTAGGATTATAGTTTGTATTATTTTATTATTGTATATTATTGCAATTGTCTTATAAAAAAATCTTATTAGTACAATACAGAAATTAATTTTGTTTATTCCTTAAGAACATAACTGACTTAATTTACCTATATAATTTTACTACTTTTATTTTAAGAAAAATTAATTACTACAAGACAAAATTAAAACACAATAGCATAATATTAAGATACTTAGTTAATCATAGTGCACTTCAAAAAGTTTAATCATCAGACCAATAATAACCCTAACAAAGTGTGTTCATTTTTAAAATGTTTGTTAGTTACTTATGTTAATTATTTGATCAATGTGTTTTCTTCTTTTGATTGTTTTAACATTCATATTCATGACTACTGCCTGGATTTTATAAGCCAAAGAAATTCAGTTAATTAGTAAATTAAGTTTTAGATTCATAGCATGTCTGTTTCGAATATTGATTTTAGGATTTTTAATCAGCGCATTTCATTTGCAGTTTTACATGCTCAACAATTTAGGCTCGTTAATTATTTTCGTTAGTTTAAATATAATTGTAATTTGAAGCTTATGATATTTCGACTTAATGATCATACTACATTACTTAACAGTACCGTAGTTAAAGTACTACGTAATTAAAGTACAGTTGAATACTTTAAACAATAATAAATAGTACGATAGAACTGTTTTAAATAGTAAACTTTTGAAAACTTAGCTTTCAGATAGAAAAACTGATAAATGTTAACAAATTTTTATTTTATTAATTTGGTGGCTGAGCTTTTCTCGGGAATCGAGACACACTCTAAGTTTAATTAAGCAGACTGTACCTCGATTTCCGAGAAAACATAACATTATATGACCAATAAAAGCCAAGTGTTCTTCCAAGTGCAGCATAGTGAAATAAACCTTTATTTTTGATTGTTTATTGCATTTAAACAACTATTTAAACAATTGCTTCTTAGCGTGTTTTTAAATTCTGCTTTTATGTATGTCAATACGCTCTTAGACATCCCCGTAAAATTTCTGGGAACAAATTTAAAGACCCGCACGATTGACATTGTTATTATTCTGACGGTAAAAAAAATGTATACCTGAGAAACAATGCATCCTAATGCAAGATTCTTAAGCACTATTGTAATTACTAGAATGTTGTAGTATAGAGATATACATCTAGGGGCTACCGCCAGTAAATTTTTATTTGTTTGCAAAATGGGTATGTGAAGTGTCAAAATTAATGTAAAAGTGAGCAAAAAGCACGATGAGAAACGTTTAAAATTGATTTTGTATAATGTAAGGATAACATTTTTATTTGGGCGACTTTATCATGTAAGGTTGTTTTTTGTATTACAGTGGTGTGTTTTACCTTATGAGGTTTATAATCTTTAAACCATGTATGGTTTGTCTTATTTGGAGGCTCCACCAAACACGACTCGAATCAATCTATGCTTGGCTTGAGAGGTCTGACTCACAACTGTTTGGTAGAAATAACTTCAGATACGTTTGATGGTTTGAAATAAATATATATAATTAAGATTAAACATTTTGCATATCATTTGTAATCTGATTAGTACAACATTACTTATTAATACGATTACTTTTAAATTAATTGAATCTACTTAATGTTAGTTATAATGAAAACTATTAATAACGAAAACTACGCATATGATTTGTTTGAAGCTATCTTTACTCTACAAGTATTTAATGATCAACTTCTTGTTGAAATATCTACTTGGTCATAACTACAATTAATATTCTAAATTGGCTAGACCGGTATAATTGTGTCCAACAATAGTGTAATGTTCCAAACCATAGTGTAATTTTTCTCGCCGTAATTAAACTTTTCTCAACATAGTATAATTTTGTCCTGACATAGTGTAATCGTTTGCAAACATGCTTATTTTTATTGGTTATAAATATGTTTTCAAATAATAGGTAGTATAATCAACGACACCATTTTACACGCTATTGATGTGTTTCGTTTATTACATAAATTCAGTAAACATTCAATCCCCAAACGACAGCTTAATTTCAGTATTACTAGTGAGGGGTAAATTGAAATGAATAAGATGCAAATTGTAAAATAAAGTTAATTTCATTTACTGAAATTAAACAACATATACATATATAAAAGGTTTACTGTAATATAATTCTCTACGCCATAATTATTTCCTAATACAAATTAGTAAACAAGCACAATATGGTTTTTGAATTACAAAGAAAAATAAAACTATTGAGACGATAGCAATAGAATTAATTGTTGAAGTGTGTAAGCAATTACCACCTTCATTAAACTACATCAGTTCTATTAAAACAACTCTGTTCTCGTTGATCGTTGAGTTTCTTTCAAGTTCAGTGTTAAAACTAATTAGTATTATATCGCATGATATTCATATTAATTGGAAAAGCAAAGAGTATTTTTATCATTCTATACAATTTAATGTCTGCTTACCTATTACTAAAACACCTATGCGAGATATTAGATAAAATAACTTATCTTAACCTAATACGTAAGTAGATTGTGTCACAAAAATATATAAAAAAAATGTATATCTTAATTATTTAATTTTAATCAGAGAATTAATACCCGCAATTACTTTGTTTCATAATTTATAAATGGTTCTTGTGGCAATTTTCATTTCATTTAAATATTTAAGAAATGATAATATTCTCGTTAATCATTTCCCTTTTCCATTCCTAAACTTTTTATTTGAAAGGTTGCACAATCTCTATACTATAATATCAAGGATTTAATTAAATTAACTTATGTTTTGGAGACAACAAACAGTAAATAGTCAAATTAAGTAAAGAACATTTTACAATCCATTATGGTAATTTAATTCAGGTTGATCCTTAGGTTATATTTCAAACCTAACAGATGAGAATAATATAATGACAGAATATTTTGAGAGTATCCGGCTATGTTTTTATTGATGTTTAACTTATGGACACGAACACGAAACCTTTATACTATTTATTTTGAATATGTATTAGTTCTTTTGTTGTGTCATTATTTTATTTATTCTTTATAGTTTTGAAACAGAGATCAACATTACAACTTAAATCAAAATAAATTATAAAATATGTACGTACAAGAAGATAAACACTTTTGTAAACAATGTGCGCAAAGGCCTCATTAGTGATTTTAACAAAATTCGCCTCTTTATTATAAATAAATATTGTGCAGTGAATATAGCTTATAGATTTATATCATATAAAATATTCAATACATCATACAAAATAATACAACATTTTGTGTGTTGTGTTTTACGAGGTTTAGTGATTTCAAAATTTGTATTGCAAACAAATAAATTACTAGAACTTTTTTGAAAAAAATATTAAAATATGTAGACAATTTGAAAGTGGTTTTTGTTCTATGTAGATATATATTGTTCAAATTTGGGAAGTTTTGAAGAGATTTTTATCAAACGTACCTTACAATCTTCTCATATCTCATACTTAAATGTTAGAAGAAACTGCATGTGACTTGGACCACTGGTTCTCGTTTGATAAATTAAAAGTTATTCAGACAGTAGACTTATTCTATTACCATGTTTATCACAACTATAAACTCACTAAACTGATTAAAACAAAATTAATCCGGATATAAATAGGTTCAGATATCAAATACTACAGCTCAGACATATATATATTAAAATAGCATGTATTACCACAGATATGTAGACGATATCATTGTTTTAAATCAAGGAACAGAACGACAAATCACCAACTTCGCAACATATCAGAACAGCATACATCCCTCGTTAAAATTTACAGTTGAAACTGAAACAAACAATAGTATAAATTATCTAGATCTCACATTAACTAAGTCTAACCACAAACACAGTTTAAAAGTATACAGAAAACCTACCCATACAGACCATACAATTCACCAACGTCTACCATCCCATGTCACACAAAATGTCGGCATATAACTGCATTATTCATAGATTACGCAATGTACCAATGTCAGAGACAGATATTCGTGAAGAATTTAATACAATCAAATACATTGCCTCCAAAAATTGTTACAAAGCGTCAATCATTGAGAAATTATACAATAAGCAGGAAAGAAAAGACAAAATTGGAAATCTGAATTAACCAACAAAAGACAAATTCTTGTTGTACAATTATTTGAAGCCGTTTGAACACATATTCAGAAACATACTCCAAAATCAACAATATAAAATTACCTACAGAACAACAAATAATTTAAAGAGCCTCATAAACTCCCCTAATAAGATATTCCACATTGATAAATTTGAAGGTTTCGGAATATATTAACTATCTGCAGTGGCTGTCCAAAGAAATATATAGGACAGACAGGGCGATCTAAAAAAAAAGATTTAAAGAACATATTCCATCCTCCAAACAAATTGCACACTTAAAATGTCAGAATCTAAATTCACAGAACACCTTATTCAGGCCGACCATGGATATTCTTGTATGGAAGACTCATTTAAAATATTACACGGTTGCAAAAAGGGCAGGTTTATGAATTTCCTTGAACAATTCGATATATGCAAGAATCATAAAATTGACAATAACATTTTATTAAATGAAAAACTTAACTTCGGTTCCAACGCATTGTTCGATACGTTGTTCCAGATAAGCAACCCCCTCCTTCTCGTCCGCAGTACGTATCGGAATGTTGGACCCCACCAATCGAAGATTTTTGAATTGACTGTTATCTTTTTTAACTAATGCATCGTGTTATTTATTAGTGTGTTGTTTTAGTGTACTGTAATGAGTGTTTTGTGTTAATAAATAACAAAGGATATCCTGCTGAAAAATACTTGAAAATGGCTAAATAGCTGAAAAGGCCGTAGTATACGACAGTAAATTAAATATTGTAGACGGTAAGTCAAAATATATATCAATGGATAAATGTAAAAAGAAGAAATTTTACAAGGGTGAACAACGTGATACCCCGATATATTTTGATAATATGGTTTGAAAAAAAAAAAACATTTGTTAGTATTTAAAAAATGTAACATAATTTGCTTCGGTTTTGTTTTCGGAGGGAAAAATTTGAGTTCAAAAGAAATATATGTTGTATGATCATTCCATGTGTGTATCGTTTAAAAAGTATGTATTTTGGCATTCGTATTTCCATAAAAGTAGTAAAAACAAAAAAGGCATTTTATTTTCCTAGTACTGTAAGTCAATAGCTATTTCAGGTACCTTGGCTAATCTAAGTTTAGCAAATAATAGAAACAGAAAAAAATCGTCCGCAGTATATTTTTAGCGATTTTATTTAAGTTTCTCAGAACAGTTTATTTTTGTATAAACTATTAATTTAAAACAGTAGATAGTACGGAAATCTTGGCCCACGAGTAACACTCAATCTACTCCTTTTTTTTTTTGTTTTTGATTTTTTTTTACCTGTATCTCTTATCATAATCTTTTTGATTTTTTAATGTTGGTAGTTTGGAAAAAAGATGAAAAAATTGTTTTTCTTTATAACTTGTTTGCGACAAGTTTACTAAACAAGGATGATATTTTCAAGAATACTTTTAATGTTTGGCATCTACAAACCTAATCAAAAGTTTCCTCTAAATATTGTAAAAGATTATTTTTCTTCACATTTGTTTACATTAAATATATAATGTTTACAATATCTGTAAATCAGTATAGTTTCTCTGAAATATGTTCTTTAATAGCCACTACTGATTATTGTCCATGGTTGACCATATTTGTTTATGTGTTTTTATAGTCGCTTTCTTCCTGATATTCCTTACCATTAATATTAATAAAATAATAAACCACAATTTGTGTAATATAAGTACTCTTAATCAAGCTAAGTGCGGAAAGTTTGCTTCCTACAGAATAAAGTGATTAACTAAATGATGTCAGGTGTTTTCCATTTTGTGTAGTTTTTAATTTAGTAGAGTGTTTTAATCTATTAAATAGTTATTTATTATCTAGTAATATTTTATATTTGTGCCGACAATGGAGTGTTTAGTTTGTGTAGTTTAGTGCAAAACATAACAAAAATAGCTGAACTTTAACCAACATTTTGTTTTGTTTTATTTCACTCGTATTTTCTATAGTATTTTTGACTCCGAGCGTTGTGGTTTGCGTTTGTCCCAATTGAGTGCCTGTTTTCAGAAAATGAAAAACTGTCTTGACTTTTTTACGCTCTCCAACATAAATACTACAAAGTAAACACAACAACATTTTAGACTTAAGTCTTAAATGTAATATTAAAAAGAGAATCTACATAATAGTGGAGTTGTTTCGTGTAAACTGTAAAACCAAAGTAGATACAGTCATATAGTAAAATTAAAGATTTAAATTATATGGAACTAACTAATATAGTAGTTCTATTTTGTGTGTATAAAAACCATTACCTATTTATTGTTTTAGTTATACTGTACTATATACAGCTTAATCGCATTAAGTTTTTGTGAACTGAATATAAATAAAATTATTAGTAAAGCCTATTTAGGATTTTATTTTTAAATATTAACGTGGATATTCCATAAGAAATGTTTCTAAGGCATTATATATATTGTTTCAAAGTCAATAGTGAAATTGTGTAAGCAAAAATCTATCTTAGTTAAAACTGATGTGAAAACTAATATTTGTCATATTCTATGTAAATAGGACTACCTTTATCTAAACTTTCAGCTAATATATCGAAAAATATAGGTACATATACATTAATTTTAAACTGGATTTTTTCATATTTTGTTAAATGTTTTTACAACAAAACATTTAGCGTAAATCTATTAGACCACAAAATATTATAGTAAAAAGTGTTTTCTATTTTGACCTTACGCATTTGCTTCGTGCACACAATTTATTACGAAACATATTTTTGGCAAAATATTCTAAACACGAAAATAAAATACTGAAGAATTAAACAATAACTAGGAAAGTTACCTTTAATATAAATACTAAAATAATGATATTGCATAAAAGTAGATTATATTTCATTTGATAGTCTTTATACTGATGTCGTAGTTAATTCTATTATATAAAAGAAGGAAAAGGAAGATATATGCAATATCTAATCTTGGGAAAGTTATTCAGCTTTAATGAGAAACTTAGAAAACCTATTTGTAAAATCCTCTCCCCAAAACCACCTTATCACCCTATATAAACAATTTTAACTAAAAAATATGCCATGTGATTCATCAAATACAAAACTAAAACAAATAAAAAAAACACATTATTAAATATAAGCATATTTAAAGCACTTTACGTTTTACAAAGTAACTAATTAATTTAAACAATTATTTTATCGTAGTAGCAATCTAAATATTTTCTATGAAATCAGGAAATTCTACGTTTTACTCCCAATGGTATATTTAGAAGTTACTTTAAAGATTTCAAGAATACATATAGCTGTACTGACAAGTTCGTTTTGTTAAAACGTTTTTATCTGTTATAAATATGTTACCTTATAAATATGTTACCTGTAAAAATCTATTTTTTACTGTACTCTCACTAATACCTTCCCCGGACTTTATTTACAAATTTTGCACAGTGTAGAAGAAATATTTTCAATTCATTAGTATCTCACGCCACTATATACAGTAAATACACCACTATGAGAAGAAATGATCAAATAATGTATATGATTGCAAATCGTAATGTGTAAAACCTGTAATCGTAATCGGTGATACATTGTAAAATGGTATATTCTCTGTAGAAATACGTATTTTCTTTCAACATTGAATTAAGAAGGTGACTTTGCTTCAAAGAATTTAAAACCTGGAACAAACGTGCATTTATAAGTGAATTGTTATAAAATATGTTGTTACACATAGGTTTAGAAATATTAAAAGTTTTACAAAATTAGACAAGTAAATGCAACTCTGGCAAGGTTCCACCGTTATTATTTGCTAAATTATACTCAGTGATAGGAAAATATACAAGGTAGTACTTCAAAAATTTAAATATAACCTCAAGAGGAACAATATTGTTGTATGTCATGGAAATAAAATAAGTTTAATTATTTGTGGTGCCAAGTTTAAAAGTTTTAATTGAATTTTGATTCGATACAGAATTTTCTAAGCATGAGTGGAAAATAGAAATACAAAAATATAAAACTTTTGATAAGAACAAAACAAATGAGACTTCATAACAAGATTGCATTAAGATAAAACTGCAATATAAAATAATTTGATTAAAGTAAATGCCAGTTATTATTTTGAAGTATATTTAAAATACTTTTTATTTTTAATATATGAGTTTTTTTACCGCATTTACAAAAACAGGCTGGAAGGTGAATGACAGAGAGGTAATGTTGTTAAAAATATTTTATAGAATATAATCAATTTGTTTAAAATTATACCTTACTCCGTTATTAACACCTATTGTTTATTTAACCTAGCTTATTGAAATTTGATAAGTTAGCATTTCTAATAAATATAGCCAAAGGGGAGCACATGTTGAAAAATCTAAACAAAATTAATTTTTTTTTTATTTGCGATTTTAATTAGGAAGAGTTTTATCTTTAAAACGACACCTCATTTATGATAGTGCGTACATTGTAAGCCCCTTAAAAACATTGTTTAAAGAAAGCTTGCACCAGTAAAAAACGGTCTGAACGGCTC
>JAGFPH010004927.1:0-10447 GCA_018207615.1 Philaenus spumarius | reverse complement strand
AATCGTTCAATTTAAATTTTACAAAATTGAAGATTAAACATCATGTACGAATTTTAATACTTTAGTTAGCATTTAGCAATACTGAGTCAACTAAATACTTGGAAAATACATTAGTCGCAAAACTAAACTGGAAAAAACATGTCAAAAATAAAAACAAGCATTAAAATTTGAGTTTAGGCAAATTTACTGGCACTTGTAAATATAATCCTAGTTGCCAATACGTAATAGCATACATTGCTTATATACAATAAAATATTGAAGCCAGCGTGGAAAAGAAATGTAAATTTAAATCAAATTCAAAAATTCCAATACAATGTACTTTCGTGTATTGCTGATAATTGGTATATAATCAAAACTAAAATCATAAAAAAAAAATAAATACGAGTGTTTCGGGTTACAGCTAGTACAGTTAGAAGTGCACTAAACCTTCAGATCTGATTTATATTAATATAATAAATAACAGGAGGGTTATATATAAAAATGTTTGTGTATATGACGTATAAACTTACTCAGTTATAATACAAATACAAAATATAAAAATACAAAAAAATGCGTGATTACATTTTACATGTCTGTGCTAACAGTAAACCAACCATTAGATCAATAAAAGCAGAAGAAAAGCAGTGAATTCATTATTCACGGCAATATCTCCAATTCTAGAATGGATAGGAAGGTGATGGACATATCAATAGAAAGCTGGATGTGTGAAAACTAGCCTAATGTTTTTATACAGGTTAATAAATCGGTTCTTAAAATTACAAGCTTTATTTTGTTTCCTTTTTTTGAAATATAGACATATACTATTTTTTGTAAGCTAAGTCTATACGTTAGGTTGCTTTTGCTGAAACTTAATTTGTTTATTATTTGAATTAGAGATTATGTGCTTTTAAACAAAAGTCTAAATTAGGGTTTTTTTCCAAACTTTGTAATTTTATATCTCAAAATATGCTTGACAAAAAAATTGAAATTTTGGAAATAACCTTATTTTATAGACTAGAATAAGTGTAGAAAATTTCATGAAGTTCTGAAGAGGTCAGGTCGAAAACAAATACTTCATGTGTTGATTTCTTATGCACTGACCCATCCGTGCCATCCAGTTAAGAAGTGATGGAACCCTTCAAAATGTATGTCAAGAATAATTTTTACGATTAAGAATATTTTGGAAATAAATATTAAAAAAAAAACTTCTGGGCGAGTACCACTTTCTCCATTTTCTCAATATGTACCTCTTCTGTAGAATTTTTGTTAGATTTTTTGTTAATAATTTTAACTATTCCTAAAATTGCATAAAGGATCCAAAGATGATTGTATTACTTTGCCAAGGTCTACGGTAGATTTTGAATAATGCATAAAGGACCCAAGTGCCATTTTTAACTATATTGTTTTAATGTAGCAAAATATAGCTAAAATATTACTTGGAATTATTTCAAAATATACCTTTTAATAAGATTATATTACATTTAGGCCTATAACTTTAATATTTCATTGGAATTAATTTGAAAGAAATAACTTTGGGTCGTTTTTCTCAGTTTCGTATTTTGGATGTTGGATCCTTTTTGCATAACATGGTCCAATTAGTTTTAAAATGTTTGCATAAAATAATAATTATTTACATCATCAGTAAGAAAATGCAAACATCTTTCTAAAGAGTCTCCACAATAATGGTTTTATGGTCAAGTAATTGAACAGAACATGGATTGGTTCTTTAGCACATTTAAATACATTGCGATAGACTTCGCCCCATAAAGTCTGGAAATAGTCCCTAATTAAGTATTAAAAATAACACGACGGTTGACCTAAGCTTACCCAGTATTTCACGATATAAATATTGAGTAATAAGGCTCTTAGTGAATTCAAATATTAGTTTTATTATTAATTAAAATAATATATATATGAGTACTAGTAGGGTAATATGTATTAATTTATTTCAAAATTAATGTCTGCAAAATGATGTTTTATTCTGACAAATCAGTCACAAGGAATAAACTTATAATAGTGACCAAACAAAGTAACATTCCAACTTATTTTTAATTATGCAATTAGTATTTAGCAAATGTTAAAAATTCATCATCATCACTGAAAACGTTTCCTATAAAAGGGTTTTAATATGTATTTAATTTAGGATATTCATGAGCAGACGGGAAGATGTTAATTTGCAAAATTCTTATATAATTACTTTAAGGACTAGCTTTTCCGTTATTAAAATCAGGACGGTATGAAAATTATAAACGATTTTGGTTATGTTTCATATATTTGAAAAAATATACAGAAAACCTGTAATTTTTGTATCTTTTAATGTTTTTTTTAATTACATTAAATATAACAAATAAAATATTAATTTTTCACTTATGAGATCCAAATGCAAGATACGTCTAAAATAACTATTAATAAATACTGTTAATAAAACTTTGATGATCATAATATAATAATTTTGTTTAAATATACCACCTAATTTTAAACAACTTTAAACCTTTAATTTAAAATGGATGAGTTAAAAATCATTTTATTCTAGAACTGCAATTATTCATGCTGTAAAACTGAATGCAAAATACAAATCGCAGACACTTAAAGCACAGAGGACAGAGCTGGTTTCAACTCTGTAAGAGATATATTCAATACTTTGAATCTGAAATAATGTAAGTAGTGTACTCTGGTTGAGTTTTATTCCTTACAGATTGTTGACCGGCATTGATGTTAATTGATGCAATATATCATTAGTAAGTCCTGTGCACTCAGCTTTTCATTTTAGTGTAAAAAATCTATTTAGCAGCTATTTTACAATTTAATAAAAACGTTGCATAATAACATAACCTCGCATGTATAAAAACGTTTTAATGAATATATTTTTACAATTATGTTACTAAAAAACTAAATCCAAACCCAAAGAATTTACTGAATTATAAAAATTGTTACAGAAATATATATTATTTGTATGACTTCAAGGAAAGTTCTATATTAAAAGTTAAATTTCTTTTCTTCTAATTTTGGTATATTAAAACTAAAAATATGGATAAATGCATTAAAAATTTAAAAACTAATCGCAATTAAGGAATCGTTAAGACGATTGCCGGAAAAGTAGTTACAAACTAGGGTTTTAATTTTACTTTATTTAAGTGACTAAATGTAGAACTAAAATAAAAATTCAATGATTTACGTAGATTATATTGTTGTTTCCTTAAAATTTTGTATGTGTATGCTAGAAAGATGGAAATTCGGGAATCTAAAACAAATTATTTACCAAACCCACGTGATTAAAACACAGCTGAATCAGACTGCTCTGGTCACCACCCAAAGTTCAATATAATCACTTTGTGTGTTTAAATGGGACACTGCTCAAACAATAGGTAATACAAATTATTCCGTACAAATCCATTAATTCCAGTTCAAATTGTAATTCATTAAAATCTAAGACTTAGGATTGACTAACATATATTTCCATGGCAAAAAATTTGTTTAAACAAACTACAATAAAGATTTGCAATTGTATTCCAAAACATCCGCTGCGAAATGATTGTGCATGTTATTAGTGTTGACATGAGTGATAGATTGCCCAGAATGTAGGTAATTTTTTTTAGTTTGATTATCTCCGATTTGTATTCTAAATAGAGGAATGCATGTGTTGATTGATTTAACCATGGCTGTCATTCACTCTGCAAATATGAGGTGCTCAGTTACTCTAAATTGTGATATTATTTAAAAAGGCCTGGTTTATTTAAGCTGTTGGTTAAACGATAACTGTTCCATAATTTAAAACAATTTCAAACTTTTTTTATTAAAAGATACCTGGATGTATATTAAAAAGTGTGTTATAATTTATTTGTTCATGTTAATGGGTTAATACTTCCTAAATGACTGAAAAACAACATGAAAAATAATAATAATAATAAAACAAAATAAAAATCGCTAAGTATTGTTGGTACAAAGTTAATACTCTTATTGGAACGAGGAGGTAAATTAATTATGAGGAGAGTAATTTACATATCTTCAATGAAAACAAAAAATGTTTAGTTTCCTCTCCCATACTTCATGGTAAAATATTGTTTAATGTCTTCTAACAATGGAATATTTGCTGATCAGAATAATTTTTAACAACGTAAAATATCATTATAATTTTCTTATTAACTCCCAGACTGTTGACTGTGACATCCGTGAAAAGAGTGAAACTATAATCGTTTCGTTTATTGCATTTTAGTTATACTTTCGTTCAAACGACAACTCTATAAGATAAATGAAAAACAGAGAATGTCTACGACATTTTTCTTTACAGCTAAAATTTGATATACCCTTGTAGCTAAAATTTAATGTTACCGATGGTGTATATCCAACACACGTTCCAACACATGTTTTGGTGAAATGGTTCTAACAGTACTAGCACATTATGATTGTTCATGTTATACAAAAAAGTCTTATCAAATTCAGGAATAAACAATTTTATAAAATCAGTTATTATGTGTATGATACACCATAACGTATCATAAAATACAAACAACGTAGTACTCTTTCCTGCAGTATTGTTAAGTACTGGATACGTTTTATTTTATAAATACGGCAAACATTATTTGTATTCATGCTTTTTCTGCAGTTTTTAAAAGGCTTCTATTTGCTTTGTTTGAAAAAAAAGGAAAACGTATTGTTTAAGGGGTCACTGCAGAGGAAAAATAGCTTTGTAATTTTTTCATTATATTTTTTCTTAAATATTATAGCTTATACTTTTCTGTTTACAATTATATACAACACTTATATTAATACAAACATTTAAACCTACTTTATTTACATTTGAACGGGACCATATTTTGGGGTTTTCAGCTAAAAACAGGACACCCAGCGTTTACTACAGCGTTTTCCGAAAGTTAGATTTTTTAAGACAAATGCCCCGCTATCTCGGGAACTAAAGAAGGTAGGCTACTTGAATTTTTTTTTGAATACTTATCAAACCTACCTAGATTACTAGAAACTCTAATATAGTTAAAGCAATAAAAATATCCCATTTAAAAAAAAATACATATAGGATTTTTTCAAATTAGTAAAGAACTAATATTAGAGTTTCCACATATGTAAAAAAGCATATATTTTCAGGAGAAAAAAACATAATTATGTTATCTTTATTAGTTCCTGAGAAAAAGCTACATATTATTATGTTAACATGGTGGAAGAGAGGGCGCAGTGACCCAATTTAGCCTAGTCAAATGTTACATCGGAACTTACATTAAATGGAACATTAATGATTTTTGGAGAGGTGTTTCGAACCATTACTGGGACTACAAATCCAGATTTGCAACCCTCAAAAACCTGTGCTCGCAGAATGGTGGTCGAAAAACTGTGATTTTTTCGAACTTTTTTCGGTTTTTGTAAACTATCTCCTAAACTATGCGTTTTGTGGAAAAATGTATTCTTAGCTTTTTAAAAGTATTATAAATTTGAAACAAAATAAGATCAAAACCAATTTTATAAGTTATATAGTTACGGAGATACGGCTTTTCAAAGATTAACCTTTTTTTCAAAAAAGTTAAATTTCTAAGTTTTCTATATGTTTCTAGATGGATACCGGCAAAATAACACATCCTACAAAAAAGTCAAGAATATGGAAGTTATAGGGAATTCAATAAGCTTTAATTTGAGCTAAGACTGGTCCTTGTAGCTCAGATAGTCTTGTCGAAAATGACAAAAAACAAAAAGATGGAAAAATGTTTTTTTTAGTTGAAAGTTGAGTAAATCGTTTACTACACCATCACCTTAATTAATGGGGGTTTTCATAAAATTTTAGCACAAGAAAATGTTGTATAAACAAGTTGAAAAAGTTTACTGTGGTTTTTATAGTAATTGAAGAACTTTTGAAAACGGTTAGCTCAGACGAAAAGAACTGGTAAGGAGGGAAAGACAAATCTTCCTCTCCCCTCCCTTATAATAGTGATTGTCTTTGTTTTATGATAGTTTAGATGGTGAAACCGCCCTGAAAGTAAGTAAAAAATTATCTTATAATAGGTGAGTGTTTAATAAATCCGTTTATTTTATAATAATAAAAAATGAGGCGTTTATTTTATAAAAGATTCATTATATAAATTGAGTATAGCTTCAAAAATACAAGTGTAAAAATGACACTTCCACCGGGCTTTTATTTCATCTGTATGACATCAATGGAAGATAAGACTAATGGTCCACGAACTGTCTTAAAAAAGAACGAGAAATCGCCTATCGAATTTTTGTGAGTGTGAAACGAAAACTTACACAGAACCAAATATACCTTTTGCAATTGAATGAAGTAAGAGTGCGTGGAGAGGATATTACAGAAGAATTTTTTAAACTCCATAAAAATTATTCCGAGATAGACGAAATAATGTCTTTCCAGTAACATTGCATTCTACGAGGGAATACTTCATAAAAGTAGCTGAACGCAGAGGTGATGATTGGGGAAAGGAGATTATTGAGCGATTGATTCAAGAAAGTGAGGATTTGGTGGCTGCTGATGCTAGGTACCACAGCCAATGCCATACAAATTTGTTCCACCGTCCAAGAACAACTGGACAGGAAATTGTTGTCCAAAAGTTGAATCTGTGCAAAATGCTTTGGAAAGAATCGACTTATACTTGAAAGAAAACAGTGAAGAATGCCAATTCTCAATAAATCAGCTGTTGGCACAAATTTTAGGTGAACACATTCCTGATGTGAGAATCATCAAACAGCATCTCATTGATCGTGAAAGAAAAATATTGTAATTATATGGGGGATGGTCGGCCACCAATCGTTTGTTTTACATGTATAGGACAACAATCCTTCATGTATAGAAAATCCTTCATACAAAATGGTATGATGAGAAAAAAAGGATGCTAAGGAGGATCGGTTGAGAGTTGTGAAGGCTGCAGCAGAGATCATCTTAGAAGACTTCCGCTCTCAAGTTTACGATACCAGCAATTAACTTCCGCCTCATGGTTTCCTTGACAATGTTGAATCTGTATTTCCTGAGTCAGTACTCCTTTTTTTAAACTGTTTTCCTCAAACATAAGCTTAGGTCTATCAGTGGCTGGAAGAAAAGATGTCTTGCTTTTTCAATGGGGCTTTCTCCAATCATAATGGAAGTTGAAAACCCTTCTGCAACTGATCTCATGTAAGTGCAAGATGGCTGTACTGGGGGCTGCAGCTGCCGGGAAGCTGGGCTGAAATGCTCAGTTTTGTCCACTTTTTGCAGGCGGAAATCCTTCAGCAATCTGCCCACATCTCAGTTCTTCAAGTGAGGATAAAGACATCTTCCCACCCTCGACTTCATAGTCCCAGGTGATAGCACATACCAGAAACCTCACAAATTTGTTTTTAAATGTACCTGTTCGTTAATTTTTATGAAATATTTTGTTTAAATATTTTTTCTGACAAAATCTAATCTCCCATAGACTGTAATTTTGGTTATATATATAGGGATACATAATTTATAAACTTAGTTATAGGGCATTTTCCACCAACATGATACGAAAAAAAGAAATATCAATCATTCATTACAAAATACATTTCTCAGTTATTATAAAATAAACTCACTTATTATGAATAAAATTTATTATGTCCGTCTATGTGACTTTTATTATAAAGTACTTTACTTACGGTACTTACTCCATGAAGCGTTTCGGAACTGGTTCCATCATCAGATATCCCCCTGCTGAGGTCGTCATATCATTAAAATAAATTATTAAAATAAACATAACACATACTTATATACGCGCACATCAATACAAAACACAAGAACACCAAAAATGTACCGCGTGTGCACACCATCGACTACATTTGACTACTAATTTCACTGTTTCCCCTTCCTGCCTTACTGCGCTTGCTGTTTGTCTTCCTTATCTAATTTTATCGCGAAGTCATACATTAAATTAGATTTAAAATTTAGTTGGTCGTTTAAAACATGCTCCGGATTCATTGATTGCGCCTTATATATCTCGTATTCTTCTAGTGCGTCCATTAGCTTGCTTTTATTACATATATGTAATGGACGGAAATTATTTTCGAAGCTAGTGTAAGAATGGTCTTCATCCATAATGTGGCGTGCGAAGTTGGATTTGACAAAGGCTCCACGGTTACTTGGGAGATGTTCTTTATAGCGTTTTTTAAATTGCCTCCCCGTTTGCCCTACATAAAAGCATTCGCACTCGTCACAATCAATTCTGTATACACCCGACTTTTGATCTAACGGTGTTGCTTTTTTAGGTTTCAATAAGTTTTTTACTTATTATAAAACAAACTATTATGTACTTTCACAACGGTTTCAACAGCGTAACTGTAGTACGACAAAGACTTATTTTAAGTTCGATTGGACTGAAAGGGTTAAGAAAATAAATAAAAACATCTGCTGACCTTGTGATCAGTTGTCTTTCCCTCCCTACCAGTTCTTTTCGTCTGAGCTGACCCTTTTCAAAAGTTCTTCAATGACTATAAAAACCACAGTAAACTTTCTCAACTTGTTTATACAACATTTTCCGCTAACATGTTATGAAAAAACCCATTAATTAAAATGATGGTGTAGTAAAAGATTTACTCAACTTTCAACTAAAAACAGAAATTGTCCATCTTTTTTTTTAATTTCCGACAAGACTATCTGAGCTACACCATCGTTAGCTCAAATTAAAGCTTATTACATTCCCTATGACTCAACTTATATAATTAATCTTTTATAAAATAAACGTCTCATTATTATTATTATAAAAGAAACGGATTTATTAAACAGTCACTTATTATAAAATAAACTTTTACTTGCTTTCAGGGCGGTTTCAACATCTAAACTATCATAAAACAAAGTCAATCACTATTATAAGGGAGGGGGGAGGGGATTTGTCTTTCCCTCCTTACCAGTTCTTTTCGTCTGAGCTAACCGTTTTCAAAAGTTCTTCAATGACAATAAAAATTACAGTAAACTTTCTCAACTTGTTTATACAACATTTTCCGCTAAAATTTTATGAAAAACCCCATTAATTAAAATGATGGTGTAGTAAACAATTTATTCAACTTTCAACTAAAAAAAACATTTTTCCATCTTTTAGTTTTTTGTCATTTTCGATGAGACTATCTGAGCTACAAGGACCAGCCTTAGCTCAAATTAAAGCTTATTGAATTCCCTATAACTTCTTGACTTTTCTGTAGGATGTGTAATTTTTCCGATATCGATCTAGAAACATATAGAAAACTTAGAATTTTAACTTTTTGGAAAAAAAGGTTAATCTTTGAAAAGCCGTATCTCCGTAACTATGTATATCAAAAAATTTATTTTTACCTCATTTTGTTGAAACTTTAATATACTTTTAAAAAACAAGGGATACATTTTTCCACAAAACGCATAGTTTAGGAGATATTTTCCAAAAACCGAAAAAGGTTCGAAAAAATCACAGTTTTTCGACCACCATTCTGCGAGCACAGGTTTTTGAGGGTTGCAAATCTGGATTTGTAGTCCCAGTAATGGTCCGAAGCACCTCTCCAAAAATCATTAATGCTCTATTTAATGTAAGTTCACGCATTTTTTGTGTAACATTTGACTGGGCTAATTAAGTTATTATAATTAGTTGTCAGTTGAGGCTCATATAGTCAACTGTCATTCAAACGTGTTTAAATTTTAAACGAGCTTGTTTGAGAATTTCGGGTATTTTCAAATACCTGAGGAATTTATGTCAAAGGGGAATGAGCTTGTTTGCTAATGGTTTATGGCAATTTCGGAGATAAACTCCAATAATTAATACAAATGTAGCTTAGTATAAAATATTCACTTTACTTGCAATCATATCTGGAGTAAAAAATAACAGCTGTTAAAGCTACAATTAGTAGTGTATGACATTGGTTAATACTAAATAAGCATGTACTATCTGCAAAATGGCCTTGTCTTAATTCGGTGGATAGATCGCTGGTATGTTGCGCAGAGTCAGTCCTGGGTCTATAAAAAAAGTAAAACCAAGTAGAACAACTTTTGCTGTTTTTTGCTAAACTTATATTTTTTCGGCTATCTAATAACAACCCAAATTATGTTTTACATTTAGAACTTGGTTTGTACAAATAGTTTTTCTATACTTTTAAATTACCTACAGATTATGTGTTTAGGGATGTCGGGTAATAGGCTTCCAAACTATTTCTCAAAAGAGGTCATAGTTTAGATCGTGTTTTGGTTTACTGAATGGCAAATAACATCAGACAAACATACCGTGGCTTTTGATAAAGGAACATCTGATTTAGGGAAGTGGAAGGATCAGATGTTTGCTGTAGTCGAAGCTATAGTTGTCGCAGTAAACAAGTTAGTTCTACCTACATATAAAACATTAGATTTGGTGCTAGTTACAAAAACGTATGAAAACGATAAAACAAATTTATATTTCAATAACAAATGGGTTTTAAATGTAGGGGGGGAATTATTAATATACTTAAACAACAGGCTATTCACAGATTTAGGTAAATTCGATTGGTCTTTATGCAATTTGCATGA